>JBBHKE010002273.1:20583-131058 GCA_037447655.1 Zygnema cylindricum
AAGTTTAGAACTGAACGCATGGTACATGGACGCATGCTTCATTAGTACGCTGTTTTGAAAATATGTAAAACGTGAAACCCTAAAAATGAGCTGGCGTACAGACTGGCGTCTGCAAAATGTATAAAAGTTTTGTCGCATGATTACTTCGTACGCAGGTACATGGTACGCAAGTCAAGATTTGAAGTTAAGTTTGTCAGTGCTAAAAATCTGAAAGATATTCAATATCAGATCGTAGCTTGCGTGGCGCCAGTCAATTTAGAACACGCTACGTGATGGAACTTCGACTCAATCGACTCGGTCTGTAGAGTTTGCCGTACAGAAACGTATGATGGAACTTCACCCTAATTATGATTCGCGGTGTCCTGTAACTGCCAAAACGTAGGTGAAAGCTTCGTCGAAAATGCGAAAGCAAAAAGAAATCTTGACTTGTGTACCTGCTGGATATTTACATATTTAGGTCCAATTCCAGAAGAGAATTAGAAAAACAAAGGCAAAGAAATATCTTGCGCGTAACGTGGATCCGCACTATGAATACGAATGCACATTATCCACCACGTACTGGATGTCTTCCACTTAACGGTGGCGCACCTGCGTCCAAGCGGGTTCGAACTCCGGACTTCGTAGTGCAGTTTAGCAATCGAGTTCCCAGATGGCGTGGCAGCGCGCTTATCCACGACACTGGACACGGAAAATGACTTCTGACCAAACCAAAATACGAATTTGTATTAAAAGTAGTACTGTATTGAAATAAACTCATCCAAAGGTACATAACTTGCTCATTTGTTCGTACGGTCTGTGTACCCATGTACCTAGTTGTACGGTACGTCAGAGTGTGAATCTGCCGTTGGAGATTCTCGTTTACAAAAAAATAAAGAAAAAGAGTAAAATTAAATACCGATAACGATAGTAAATTAATGGACTGGCTCGTAGGTACTTTAGGTGTTCATGGCAGCTATGAAACTGTAGCGTTGAAACTTTTTGGTAAAGCAATTCACTTTCCATCTTTAATTTAAACCTACTGTACTGTATTTTAATACTTCATTTTATTACTTTGTTTTAATACTTTATTTGAATAATTTGTATCCATATCCTTTCAAGCTCTTTCCTAATAATGTGCGACTGAGTTTTATGTTCACATTTTGAACAGTAACACGTATTCTATACAGTTTCACTGTCTAATTCAGTTTTTGACCAATTTTTTTTTGTGTAGTCAGAAGAAATGGCAACTTTCATTTCATCTCAGAAGCTTTCTGTGAACTTATCCTTTGGTATTAAAAAGAATTTGCTTTTTTCTGGAGCTGTTTATCTGGAGAATCCCTGGTCCAATGGTCCTTTACCTAAAAACCGTCCAGGTTCATTGACGTACCGACGTCATTCAGTTTCTATGGCGATTGGAAATGCAGAAATTCTCCCAAGCGAAAAGGTCAATCTTCAAGCTTTTCAGTCTATGTATTTACGTTTTGGTTCTTTATTATTGATTTTGATTTGCTGGTTTTGGTTTTGGATTTGATTTGGTTCTTTTTTATTGATTTTGATTTTGATTTTGATTTTTTCAAATTAACAGCTTTCTTAATTTCTTCTGAGCATTATTTAAACGTCTGTTCATTTTTTTTTTTCCTGAGCTTGTGTCTTTTTGTTTTTTGTTTTCTGATTTTCTATTTGTTTTTATTAATTGCTGCCAAATAAGCTGTCTTTGTTCCAAAGCTCCTGTCAAATTAAAAGGACATTTGTGTCTTTCGTTTGCTTACTGATTTTTCCTATACCATCTCTCTTCTCTTTTTGGTCCATATTATACAAAATTGGCAAACTCAATCACTTTCATGAGATTCAAGTCAAGTCATTGTTAAATGTGGACTAATTACAGACATATGTCAGTTTATTTGTCTTTTGCCCTCTTGTCAATCTGTATTATGAGCCATGTTTTCAAACTGTTTCCAGCCTCAATCTGTTTCAATTGTAAAACTGATGATTTGTCCTTTGTAGGTAGAAAGCAATAGACACCGCCCGTCGCTATTAAAGCTAATCACTCTCATTTGGACGTGTGTTTTTTTGATCCAAAACCATAAATTAGTGTTAGTAACACTATTTAGTTAAGTGGCCCATATTGAGCCACGTGGCAAAACATAATTTTAGTGTGGTTGATTTCCAATAAAGTGTTAACTCTTACAATTTACTACTTCTAGAAGCAATGTAGGGGGTAAGTTAAGTGTTAGGAGATGTGATGGATTATAGTCCATTCTTTAGAAACACTATTTTGTGAGTTTCGCTAAGAAAAAAAGTAGCGACCAAATTAATGTTATTAACAATAATAAAGATGGGCAACGTAGTTTTAAAAGCTTAATACACCCCCATCGCTTTAAGAGTTGGTGAATTTTATCACTTTATAATAGTTGACTACACTAAATGATGTCCAACCACGTGGCTTCTTATGGGCCACATAACTTAATAGTAGCACTAATTTATGATTTTTGGGTAAAAATCATGAAGCTGTGGCTCGAATTAGCGTTTTTTACTCTAATAGTGATGAAAGGTGTGCTTAACTGTGTGAAAGGTTTGCATTTCAGGAAAAGAGAGAGGTTCCACCTCATCGCACTCAGCCAGCTGTGCTTTTTAGCAGTCTTGGAGCCGACGAGTTTCGTCACCCACTGGACCGCCAGGTCAGCTATTAGCATGTGTTAAAAGACCAACCAATTGGCTTCTTCTTTTATTTTAATTATTTATTTATGCATAAATGTTGCATGGTAGATTTTGTTGTTCTACCAATGAAAATTCGGATGGTTGGCAAAAAAAGCCGTGTTCGCAAGATGGTGTGCAATATTTGGGTAGGAAGCAACAACTTGGCCTGACTCTATTGTTTTTATTTGATGAAGGAGTAATAGAGGGGAATGGAAATGACTGTTGTGGGTAATTTGTATGGTATACACATCAATAACTCAAGTAGTTGAATGGTTGAATTGTGAATCTTTGGAATTGTAGCATTGAACTTCAGGAAAGTGTCTTAAAAGATAGTCTTAATAGATGACTTAAGAGATAATTCGTAAAGATGTCTCAGAAGATGTTTGAAAAAGGTGGCTTGAAAAATGTAATGACATGGTTGCAGAACACAGCGTTGCTCCAAGCTTTTCCGGGTCTGAAGAACCTAGGGCAATTGCTTTTAGGTGAGAGGCTATACTTTTATGCTTTAAAGGGCAAGATACAGGCTGGTTTCTTTTATAGCTTGACAAAACATAACGTGGATAGCTCACTTCTTTTTTCGATCCGGGAACGCTGGAATTGCATTGGCTGTTAGTGGAAAAAAACTCAGAATGCATTACATAAACATTTTGTTGAACCGTGGATTTTTTGTTCATGGAACGGACCTTTCGGAGCTTTTCCTGCTGACATTATAAAAAGCTGTTAGATACTTGTTTTTGTCTCGTGTATGTCATCTTTTGATCAATGGATACCACTAGAAGGTCAATTTGGTTTCAAGTAAAAAAAAAAAAAAATGTGGAACAAACTAGTTTACCCTCCATCGAAAGAATTACACCGCCCATCGCTGTTAGAGTCCATGAATTATTAGAGTTAGCATTTTATTAGAATCAACTACACTTAATTGTGCCACATGGTTCATTATTCATTAGTTTTAATCTATGATTTTGGTTTAAAAGAACACTCACTTAAATTAGAGCGATTCACTCTATATTGCCCCAAGGCATGCATTAATTATTTCATTCGGGTTGGGAACAGGTCCTATGACGGAACAGATGATGCTTTTAGAAAATATGGGCACCTCTGTCCTGGTTAGTGAGTCCCAGGTGAGTTTTGCATTGGATTTTTGGAGGGGTATCTGTGGTTCGCATTAGTATATACATTTTTTTTTTAAGGAAGGTCTCTGTACTGGTGCCTGCATAGATAGTAGTGTCTAGAAAAATAAAAGAAAGGAACTAATCACCAACGTCCTCCAGAAGCCCAAGTTACCACACACAATAATGTACTCTGGTTCTGTACGACCAACAATGGATAGTTGATTATTTAGAAAATTTGCTACAATCATTTGAAGGCATAATGCAGTTTAGGCAATGTGGATTCTAAGCAAAACAGGATGCCCTCCACCGTTGAAATCATTTACCGAAAGAAAATTGATGCATATATCAAAAGAATGTTGGTGCAAGTATGAAACAATACAACTGCACTTATCGAAAGAATGTCAATGTAATTATCAACAGAATGTCAATGCAATTATCAATAGTACCGCTTTCTAAAGATTACGGGATGTTTGCAGCTCTCTCGATTGCATGTTTTGATGCAAGAAGCTGCTTCAATACTAGGAATGCCTGCCCCGGACCTTTACGTCAGACAAAGTCCGGTTCCTAATGCTTATACATTGGCCATAGCGGGAAGACGGCCATTTGTTGTTATCCATACAGCATTAGTGGAGCTACTTACACCAGCAGAGTTACAAGTGAGAAGCCCAAGAATTTTTAGGTGTTTATTGACAAGGAATAAAGGTTTGAAACTGTTGCGAGGCAAAACGCAGTTATTTATCGTCAGGAATGTTCAATAATTGCCATTGGTTGAAGAGATCAGGAGGTTTGCATGGTCAGTTTTTTACAGTTGTTTAAAGGACTGCGACTATTTAAAGCTGTTCATCCAATTATTTCTATATTTGATCACTAGTTTCACTGTGTTTTCACGAAGAGTCTTAGTTAAGAAAGTTATAGCATAGTCAGAGTGTTGGAACCTAAAATTGTTAATCATATTGTTTCTTTCTTTGGTCACTGGTTCAGCAACTTTTAATAAAGAGTCTTAACTATGAATGATAAAGCTAAGTCAGTGTTTGAGGAAAATACTGTTAATATATTGGGTTTCTATATTTGCTCACTGGTTCAATGAGTTTTAATGAAGAGCGATTAATGACGTAAGTGATAAATGAGGAGTTTTAATTCAAGAATGATAAAGCAAAGTTAAGAGTGTTGAATTTTTCTGTCTCTGAAGACCCAAATCAAATAAACAGAATGATTGAATAAGGACTATGGAGGGTCAACAGGCAGTTCTTGCACATGAGCTCGGTCATCTCAAATGTGATCACGGAATCTGGCTCACTTTTGCAAATGTTCTTGCTTTGGGGGCATATTCTGTTCCAGGTAAGACGATATATGGCCCATCGCTATCAGTTTTACACATTTTTCGGGCTCTAAAACGCTTGCTAACTATATTTCCAACCGCTGGATTTATTTTGTTTGGGGAGCAGTAGAAATGTAATGGTCTGACCTTTCGATCTTAGTGTCACGATTGAAAATTGGAAGACTCTGTGATGAGAAAAAATACTTAAAACTGCTCGAAAAAGATTCAATACTATGGGTACATTATGGTCATTCGTTTTTGTCGACTAGAGTCGATGAGAAAACAAGTGATCCAAGAATTTCTTGTCCGATTTACAAATTGAATTTGCTGTGTGACAAGCTGGTGTCGTTTTATTTGGGATTATTGCAGGCCTTGGGGCAATGATTGCACGAAATTTGGAAGATCAACTGATGCGATGGTTGAGGGCCGCAGAGTTGACTTGCGACAGGGCGGCTCTCCTTGTTGCTCAGGATCCAAAGGTAAAAATAAAGGGACGATTTTTAACATATTGAAAGGAGTAGTAGTACACCGTGAATCGCAGTAGCGTTATTAACACTAATCCGGTCCTAGTTTTTTGTGCCCCCTGAACACAAACAAGCGTTAATATTTCTAATTGTTATTTTTTAACATGTGGCTCACAATCTTCCGTGCCATTCGCATCTGAGTTTGAACTATTAACACTTAAACAGTTCTTGTACTAATTATTTTCTTAACGCTGATAGAGATTCAGGATGTAATATTAATAGTAGTCAGGAATTACAGGAGTTTCTTTAGCATCTGATTGGTCTTTCCTCACTAAGTATGTTTGATTCAGGCAGGATAAAGAGGTACTATTGTTGAATGAAATAACTGTTACTTATTCGTATGCTCTTCAACCCCACCTTGAAGCTGCTCCAATTTGGGTCTGACTACATACATTGTCTTTTTTCACACATTTCGTCACTGAAACTTTGCATCACATCTTCACAATTGTGGCCACCTTTTGCGAGCTTGTTTGTTCCTTACTTTCCATATTTACAGTATTTTCCATTATTTTTATAAAAGCCGACAAAGCCGGAAATGCCTTGTCGTTTTATACCGTTAATAGTATGATCTCCGACTGTTGTATTGAATCCTAAAGAGCCTTGAATCCTTGAACTTTTACACCGGTTTGTATCCGTTTTAATTGTTTTTAATCCTAAGAGCATTGAACACGTAAATATTTACACCAGTTTGTATCCGTTTAAACGTGAAATAGCTATTGCTGTTTTGAACCCTACATTAGTCCTGAACACTTAATACTAAAAATACCCACAGAACGTCGAAGTGAAGCCAAGGCTAGGTGAAAGCTTTGTCGAAAACGACAAAGCAAAAACTGTGGTTTTCCGTGGGGAGTGGCATCAGGTGGTTGTTTCGGTGCTCATGAAATTGGCAGGTGGCAGTCCCTCATTGGCCGCGGATTTAAGTGTGGATGCCTTTTTGCAACAAGCTCGGTCTTATGACGAAGCGGCTTCCAGTAGTCCTCTCGCTTGGTATTTAAGGTGAGTCGATCGGTTTCTTCAATTAGGCCATGTTTAAAAATCAATTTTAATCTTAATCTTAATCCTTATCTTAATGGGTTCGTCAGTTAGGCCATATTTGGAAATCCAGTTTTGATGTTTTTGAAAATAAAGCTATTGAATTCTTAAAAGTCAAGATTTTAAAATTTTGAAAAGTTTGAATGAAAGTTTTCAGTCCAATTTGCACAAGGAGAGAAATCGTGTTAGTTTCTGATACAGGGTAATAGTTAACACCAAATATAGAGTAGCATAAAAGTATGAAATAGTTTGGTTGGAGGTTGGGACATAAGGATGGTCTATCACTTCCTATCTGAGGATGGTTTGGGGTCCTCTCACCATATATGGTTTGACTATATGTATTTGTATCATATGTTTATGTTCTTTCCTCCCTCTTTCTTCTGTCGTTGTTAATTTTCTTTTGAAACTAACTGGGTGTGTCCTTGTCCAATGTTGCACTCCCCGTTTTGTTTTTTGGAAGCTTTGGTTTGCTTTTACTATCCATGTATTGGTGAGTTTCTTCACATTAGTTAAGCAAATTTTTGTTTCACATACTGATTGGAGGAGATATTTTATACCGTCTTTCTTTTCAGTTCAATGATAGCATAAATACGATGGAAAGTTGTTTTTCTAACTTCTTCTGCCTTAGAGGTTGAAGACAAATGTTCTTAAAAGATATTGTTATTAATTCCCCGTTTTTGAAACTGGTGTTTCGCAGAAATGCTCAAACTCGTCAGCTTTCTCATCCCCTCCCTGTGTTACGGGCTCGAGAAGTTGACCAATGGTCTCGAAGTCGAGAGTACAAGGCTCTTATAGGGAGTGGTCGGAGAGAGGCCGCGTCTCGAGGAATAGTTTCAACCTCGTGATGATACAATTGAGCCTCTAGTCTAAACTTCTCCCTTGTGTATAATTTTCATTCACCTTAATTATAGACGATTTTGGAAACATTATTTCAATTGTGGCAGACATCCGTGACTCTAGTAGATGTCTGTATATATTGGGTACTTCTTGTTGGAAAAAAATGTTACGCAGATAGTATATATGCTTTTGTTTGTCACTTCATTTGATATACAGTGAGAAGGATGTAAGTGACGACCATGGCTTTTATAAACATAACTCAAAGTATGGCTTTGGTGCATCGAGGATTCATTGATGTTTTTGACAATATCGGAGCAACTTTGGGAACTTACACTCCAACAAGCATGTGGATTAGTTGATGATTCAAACTGTTCTATGCTTTTTTTTTTTTTGTTCAAGTAGATGTCGCTATTTTCCTCTACAAGTTACACAGGTTTGCATGGAGTGAAATATTGCAATAATTTTCATGACGTTTCTTTGAAATTATTAATGCGAAGGCGGTGCAATAAGACATAGCATAATTTCAATAAAATTTTCTGGCTTGGTTGTAGGACACCCCTTGTCGTGAACAGTACACCTTGTATCATTATTGCTGCTGGTATTGCTTTTGCCACGTTAATCAGCTATTCTCTCTGCATTTGTGTTCAATTTTTGTTCAGATTTCGCCAATAAGAAAGGAAGCATGATACCTTTCCAATGCAACCGTTGGATTAAAATGAGTAAGATGCAAAGACTGAAAAACAAATGAGCCCTGACGGTGTTATATGTAGAACCATAGCACCGACTACCCATAAATTCAGGAACTTCCGGTCAAATAAAAATTTCACCTAAGGTAAAAGCTCCAAAGTATCAGAAACTTGCAAACCATTTACGCCTATATAACTTGAATGAAATTTCCATTTTTATTTGTCCTGTGCGGCATGGAGGGAGACATAATAATATGAAATCTTAGAAAATTGTAGAGGGTTACATACATCGTACGCCTGTTATTCCAGATCTACAATCCACTATTAGAAACGCTTTTGAGCCCCAAAATATAAAAATCCAGTGGTAACCTTCCGGAGGTGTGTTACATCTGCATGCGAAATTGAGGATTTACATGCTGAAACAAGATACAGTGAGAACATAGAAATACATTAAAATGCTTCGCGGTAAAATTTGTCAATTATTAAAATCGTTTTCCAATTGTTCAAATCAACTTAAACAAAAGTACGTCGACTAAGAACCTCGACTTCAAGTCCCTTGTTTCTATAAGTGCCTAATTACACATTCTTCTTACAGATGTTGAGATGGTTACGTTGACAATAGTTGTCCTATTTTTATCAGTAAATCTAACTAGGGTTAAATGAGTGTGTTTTCTGCTCCACAACTATCCCTGAGAGTTACTTTCATAGTTTCTTCTACAAATTTGGTGTTCCAACCAAGCGAGTCAACCGTACTTCAGAACACACCAGGAATCACAACTATATCATTCACAGATAAAAGAGGATTATGGAATCAAAACTGCAGCAAATGCCCACTTCTAAATGCCACATACACCACTTCTATATCTTGGCCTGATTATAAGTGTCCTATGCCCCATGGCTTTCATCGTTAATGATAAAAAAAATAGGCCATACCAAGGATCTCCATGACAGCTTAGTCATCATCATCAACAAACACAACATCGCGACTCATCATCACCGAACATAACTTTAATTAGTCATCATCACCAAACGTAATCTTTTTGCCAGTTCCTGCAACAGCTAGCATCTTCGCCTGGGCAGCTTTAGCAGCCCAAGAAGGATGGTTTTGTGCTAAAACTTCCCGTGACTCAGTTGAGTGTCCCCTATTATCCTTAAACTCTTTTTGGCCTTTCCCTTCTCTCCAATCTCTAGACTTACCGCTGATATTTCCCGTAACCCTCTTATTAACCTCGTTATAATTCCTGTTCTCTCGTTTTTCGTCTCTTCCCACGACCTGTCGACCTCCTTGAAGACTCTTCCTTTTATCAACAAACGGAGGAGCTCTTGGTCCCAATTTTCTGTCTTGAGAGGAGCCTTTTCCGATATGTTTTGCACTGTTTCCATATTTCATCTCAGCCAGTCTGCAGAAAATTTCCAACGAACATATCACCGTATAAGTCAGTTTCTTGCCTTCAAATTCCCTCTTTCTTTGTCTTTCTAAGATTCCTTGTTACCCCATTCTTAAACAGTAAAGAAAAAACAGTGAAGAAAGTTGACATTAAGCACTACAAATCAACAATGAAGTAAGACATTCTAAATAATGGGGATAAAATCCTTTGTAAAACTTGACTACAATCGGAAACAATGCAGCGCATATCCAATGTTAACAACGGAAAGCTTTTTTTATTTGATTTCTAGCCTTCTTTTGTTTAATGGGTTCTCCCCTTCACGACTCAATGAAATTCATATGTTTACGCTTTCGGCTATTAGTAAATTAAAGCTCTACATTCATCTAATAAACAGTCTATACCAGCCGGTTATTTTGTATCATCATTCAACACGAAAGACCTACAACATTCTATATAATAAACCATATTCACTGTTTCCCTAGAATCATCTCCAGAGAAAACTCACACTACATGCCAAACTGACATGTGCTGATGTGACATGACAAATGATGTGACCCACTGGCCAACCACATGGATTGACATTTTAACAGCATCGTTTCATTTTTGTTTTAACACAATACCTTTGCCGTTCTCGCTGTCCCAACCGATTCTTTGCCTTCTTGTTGACTGCTTTAGACTTTGATTGCTTTTGGTTGCTCTCACGCAGGAAACGCCCATTTGCAAGCTGCAGTAAAAAAAACACCTCAACATAAGAGTATGCTAGTAAACTAATCCAGCTAAGTTACCAAATAAAAAAAAACAGTAGTTTAAGCATGCGATGACCTCATGCATATTCATGATTAATCATATAAATCTGGTCTCAGATCACAGGAAATTTAGCGTACCACTTAATCCTTTCACAACTACTTTTGCTTCAATCGACTTAAACGCCCTTCCAAACGACTTGCATCTTCAGCCCAGAAAAAAATAAAGAATACAGCAACTACGGCCCTCGTCACCTGTTACAAACTACCAACCAGTACAAAAATACAGATCAAAAGTATCCACAGTAAGTTCTCCCACCTGTACTTCGGCAGCTTCGTCTGAATCAAAGTCGCTTTCAGACAGGCTTGGAGGAGGAGAGCTGTCCAAGAAAAAATCATCGTGTTCTTCGAACTTCTCCACCACAGTTTCATCTGGATTTGTGACAGCACCTGGAGAACCTGTTAACATAATAGGTTCCGGTTCTTCAACAAATCCTTCAGGAACGGAAACTTCCACCTCTACTTTCTTTACACTAGGAGCAATTCTAGCTACCTTTCGAGCCCCTCCACTATCCAACTCCAATCCTTCTTGCTCGGAGCTTTTTTTCCGTTTCTGTCTTGCTCCCCCTTTTTCCTGCTGCACTTTGTTAACAAGCGGATGTTTGTTTGGCAATAAAGGGCGTTCCACAACTTCTGTTTCTCTCAAATTTTCTCTTTCAACCTCCCCTGTTCTACCTGTAGTCTCCTCATCATTACCAGCTTCCTCAGCCTCGTCTTTGAACCCCTCATCACCTTCCCCATTGGTGTCTCCTTCACTTGCCAAATTTGCAGCAGATTCTTTAGCCATTTGAGAAGTTGCTACCTCCTTTACTGCTATTCTTACACAAGTGCTCCCCCGTATCCTCTGTTGAGCCCATTGCACTGCATCGCTATTAGCAACGCTGTTATTTGCCCCTTCATCTCCATTCGTTTGGTCTTCAGAGGGAACCACACCTGCCTCATCGCACACCTTGTTAAGGACAGGTTGCAAATTCAAGCCCTGCATTCAACCGAAACTCAAAGCTCGTGTCACAACTACAATTCACTCGTTGCAGCACAATTGTGATTCATAACTCAAGTCTCGACTATAGTTTCAAAATCATGTCACGACTACACTTCACAACATGCCTCAAGCCTGGGTAAACAATTGCCAAAAAGAACATCAATAATGATTAAATCACACAAATAATGATGATATGTAAAGTGACAGCGTAGAAGACTTGAGCTCCTGTATTGTTGTACGCTCCTCCTTGAGTAATACTTCATAGCTACCTAACTTAAAACACTTTGAAGGCTTTAGACACATAAAAAAGTTTGGCTTAACTTTTAACTTGATTGTGCCGATTACAACACTGGTCGATATCAATGAAGCTTTTCGTTTTTAGTATGATCTCAGGTTTAAAAAAAAAATACTGGTAACGGCAGAAAAAGGAGAAACAAACAAAGATGAAAAAACTACCTTCCTTATAGAAACTACGGCTATCCAACAGAACTCCATGAGACACTGGTATCATTTACAAGGCTCAAAAAGAAGGCAACTCATTTATCTTCCAAAATTTTGCCCAGATGATGAATATCTGTCAGTTTGTGAGGTTAAACTCTTCAATGTCAATACCTTTCGCTATAAAAATGGCAATTCTGAAGTGAACATGGTTTGGTTCTAAATCACAAAAATGTAAAATTGATTTGCGATGTTGAATGCTTATGTGATGTTTTTGAAAAAAGATCAGCAGTTTAATGCATGTGGTGAGTATTAACATAAACAAATTGAGGAAAATAACATTCAGAATAGACAATGGGGCAAAACAGCGCACAAAAATATCTAAACATGCGTTCTTCACCGAAAAAGTTATACATTGGCTTGACAACAGCACACATGTTTGGGCGAGACACACCAGAATGACATTCTTTACAACGCCTGTTTTCATTTCAAAAATTCAGTTCCACATATCCATCCAGTTTTATACAACCCTTCATAAAAAACAGTAAAGCCCATCTGTTGGAAAGGTGGTCACCTTGAGAGCCTCCAGTTGCTCACTTAGTTTTGTGATATCCAGGGACGCTGACTGCTTATTATTACTTGGGACCTCTCCATTAGCAGCTTGTCTCAGCTTCCTCCAAACCTTTTTAATCTCAAAATTTTTCGCTTTCTTGATAGCCTGTTTTGCATTCCCAAACACAAGCAAGGAATAAGGTACATCCTCTACCTAGGAAACTCCAGGACCAGACCAAGCTAGGTATCGTCAACAACATACATGATGTTTGTAACATGTTCCCAACAGTAGTAAGAATGTAAATTTACACATTCCAACGCAAATGTGATCCAAGTTTCTTGGTTTATTGACAAACATTTCGGTGAAGGAGAAGAAAAAGGAGAAGAAGGAGAAGAAGGAGAAGGAGAAGAAAAAGTGGTGAAGTTCCTGTAACAACACGAAAATAAACACTCCCTGAAAGTAATGTAGTTGGTGCAACAAATTCCACTATACGTCCAGAAGCTTACATGTGGCAGAATATATGTAACACAAAGAAACAAGAGACAACTTGGAAAACAAAAAATAGGTTACAACTTGAGTTGTTTAAAATAACAACAAATTTCTACTCCAAATTGCTAGACCGTATGTACTCTACCGTATGCTACTGACAATCTATTCAAAAACGATGAAGCCTGAAAAATGAAAAACAGCAAAAAGCATGAAACACGGACAGACAAAGTCTACAGAGTAGAAAAACACTCCCCCTCCCCCTCCCCCTCCCTCCCCCTCCCTCTCTCTCTCTCTCTCTCTCCCTCTCTCTCCCCTCTGCTTTAAGCCATAGAATGGATAGCGGAGAGGGAGACAGAAGCGGAAGGAAGCACTTATCAACAATACAAACTCTTGATGTACGTCGAAGCAAGAAGAGGAGTCATTACCTGACGCAGGACACGAACCTCATGCGGCTCCCTTTTAAAATTTGGATTCCTTACAAACGCCATAATTAGTGTTGACCTATGAAAATAAAAATAAAAACCTCACTCTTTGAAAGAACTCATGTGTGCCGCTTATCCTTTCAGCTAAAAGGGTTTAAAGTTCATCTATTCAAAAAAACGATATATTCTCACGCCGTGGCTTCTTTGAGAAAAAGATAAAATGCAAAGAAGAAAAAATGCAAGGAATAACTGATTAGAAAACAAACAATATTACTGCTTTCAGAATCTAATTCTTGTCGAAAAACAAGACCTTGGCAACTTTTAAAATCTGAGGCTGGCGCCTGGTCCTCTCAGAGGACAATATTCGGCCGACGGTTCAACAAACAAATTTTGAAAAAAAAAAATGCATTTCTTGAAGTGTGATTTTTGCTAAAGAGCAGAAAAAAGATGACAACGAGAGGCTGAAAAGGGAGCTAAGGGAGAAAAGAAAGAAAGGAGTGAAACGGTACGATACTGTGAGCTCAGGTGTCCACTGGGCAGAGGTCTCGCAAACGGTCAACCGAAACCGTGACCGACCGATAACTGACCGCCCGCGTCGGATCCGGAACGGATTCGGTTGCCAAATTTGGGGGGCCGGGCGGATTCGGGCGGTTGATTCACAGAAAGATAAAAAAAAAACGGTTGCGGTCGGGTAAGCAAAAATCGAGAAAATGAAAATTTTGTTCTGTCCGTACAATCCAACATTACTGTACTTTGTACTCTTGTTATCATTCAAGGTATACAGGAGATGTACCACTAATTTTGTACATATTCGGGTACGGGCGGGTACGGGTAGTCGCGAGAAATCGAGTTTCGGTTAACTTTTGTTTTCGTAAACGCATTTCGGGTAACAGTTAACAATTTTGGAGCGTGACATAACCCGGTCGGACGTCGGGTACTCAAATATTGAAAAAAAAACAGTCGGTTTCGATTATCTAAAATTTTGACTTTTGCGACCTTTACCACTAGGCAAAAGTCGCAAAAGTCAAAATTTCCGATACCCAAATCCAACAAATTTTTTTTGTTCAAAATTTGAACACCCTAAACCCGACCGGGTTATGTCACGCTCCTAAATCGTTACCCGGTACCCGCTACGCGTTTACGAAAACAAAACTTAACCGAAATTTGATTTCCGACGACTACTCATACCCGCCCGTACTCGAATAAGTACAAAATTCGTGGTACATCTCCCTCATACCATCCACTATACTAAGAGTACAAATTACAATAATGTTGGATAGTTTGGACATTACAGTACTCTACTCTACAGTACAGCAGTGGAACGTACCTACGAAACCTTCATTTTTTTTAGTTTTTTGCTTACCCGACTGTGCCCCAAATTGTTTCTTATTTTTGGTATCACCCAGTTGAATCAGACCGACCTCCAAAATTTTGCACCCGAATCCGTTCCGGATCCGACGCGGCCGGCCAGGTATCGGCCGGGTACGGATTCGGGTACCCGACTGCGACCTCTACCACTGAGTACTAAAGCGACAATTCACCCTTTGATTGATTGGAAGCGACACTGATTTATATCGAATCGAGCATCGGATTACAGTGCGACTCTCCTATTTATTGGCAAAAAACTGCAAAAAATACTAGAATCTTAAAGTAACGGTGCATTACGCGTATAGTACAGTACCGTAATGAACTTTGTTGCACCTCGCGCCATGGTAATGTGTCAAGCTCGTGTGCATTCTCGGCACACACATTTATTCAAGATTTCCGGACCTCTTTTTACCCCGTACGGTCACCAATGTACGGATACTTGAGTGTAATAGACCACACCAGATTCCTTTATTTTTCACACAGAGCTCAACGCAATTTGGTTCACGTTTAACGGAGGCCTGACAACCAAGTTATTATGCTTCTAAGATTGCAGTTTCACCACCTAGAAGCAGTTTCCCGCACCCCTAGCGGAGGGTATATTGTGGACTTGCATGTTACCTTAGGAATTGCAATCTAGATAATGTTGTTGGACGTCAGTAAGAATTTAGTTTAGGTCCAACCGGCTTTCGATTCATTAATTACCCTAGGTTAAAGTCTGGTGTTTCAGCGCCACTTAAGTACTTTGATAGATTAGTGGATCCAATTTGGACTCCCTGCCACGGATCTAGCCGGAGTCCGAAGTATTACTTTTTGCCCTGAGTGAGGTATTACCTAATTTGTCCTATGTCCGTTCAATTGGTATTGCTCTCCGCTCATAAGCTCTTAGCATTGCGTTGACCTTTTTGGATTTGAACTAGACAAACTCTGTTGTATTAGGCACCTGGGGACGATGGAGACAGGTTGCTGTTTTTAGTACCGTCTCTTGAGAGAAACCTTAGAAAATTTCGAAGCAAACTTTCTTTTGGAGAACTTTTGTCTTGCTTTGTGTGACTCTGTTTCCATCTCCGGTTGTGAATTGTCTCTTGTGGAAATCGTAGTTCGGTTGGTTAATTGGCATTTCCCTTCCCTTAGGCGGTTTAAGTCTTTTTGCTGTTGAACCTGGGAAGAGTCTTGTCGGTCCTGTGTCGCGGAAGCCGAGGTGTGAGGGAGGAACTTACCGGTTTCTGGTGCCTTTGGGGGAGAGAGTTCGTTTCTTCTTTGTGTCATTGTTTATCACCGGGGTATGTTGAGCTTGCTTCACCATTATTCATCATTCTATCTGTATTTCTCTTTTCTAGGGCAAGGTGAAATTGTTAAATCTGAAACAACATATTTTTT
The DNA here is from genome assembly GCA_037447655.1 of Zygnema cylindricum. Taxonomy (NCBI): domain Eukaryota; kingdom Viridiplantae; phylum Streptophyta; class Zygnematophyceae; order Zygnematales; family Zygnemataceae; genus Zygnema; species Zygnema cylindricum. Next base: position 36,589 of record JBBHKE010002273.1, read on the forward strand.
TGTATAATTTTTTCTGCGTGGAAGTCCCTTTGTGCACTTGTTGGTGGTTTCTTTGGCTCCTGCGACAATCACACCGGGGTTGGCTAGTTTTACCTCTAGGATAGAAGAGAGGTTACCGGGTAGCCATATGCCGACTTTTGGCAGATTAGCACAGTATTGAAAACAACAACTTGTCTGCTCGCATTAGAGGGGATAGTAGCTCCATCTTTGGTACCTTCTCCTTCTATACAAGAGTCAGACTTTATTCTCGGTTATGTTATGTCTCCCTCTTCCCTCACCCAATGAGAGGAGGAGAAGCCCAAGATAGGGGTACTTCTAATTTTGGATCCGAAAAACAGGGTAGACAGGTGAGAGTTCCACAGGAGGAAGAGCCCCTAAGGCCCGAGGAATATGCTCCGACGTCCTCCCTCTTTGATTCTCCACTCAAAGAACGCGCCGGGGCCCCCACTCCCCCACCTCTTCCTAACGTGACCCCTGAGCAATTTCCTTCTCTGGCCAAGGCTGCCAGGGCCGAAGCTGAGGAGAGGAAGAGAACATCCCTTACCTCTCGGAGAAAAGGGTTAGCTTATAAAGAACCCGCCCCTGGTCCCCTTCTGGATGTTGGATTTCATACACGGTCAAAGGTACCCAGGGTCGAAATCCCCATATATCCTGAGATTTTGGCAGACCCTCGTTGGCTGAGGAGGAAGGAAATTTTTGCTCTTCATAACCTACATGAGTTGAAAGTGAAAAAAAAATTGGTGCAGCGGGTGGCCCGAACAGACAAGGCCAGGGTGGTTATGCCAATATGAGGGGTCGTGGAGATCCTAAGTAGTTCCTTGGAAAGTAGTTCCTCACAATCCGTTCAGAACCAGTCTCGGAATATTCCTACTTCTCGCCCCCAGACCACCTATTCCCAAGACACTGCTATCAGCAGGCAAACCAGGTGGGTACTACTTACCGGACCCGTGCTGCAGAAGGAACCAACAGAAAAGAGTCCCAAGGGTTCCTAGATTCCCAGAAGTGGAAGAAATTTGACCACAAGGACAGCAAGGGGAGGTTTGCCCCAAGACCCAAAGAGGAAACGTCTCCTCTCCGGGTAACAACATCTACTAGGGGGTTTCCTCTCTCACCAGCTCGGCCTTCAGAAGGATTGTGGCAGACAAGACCCACCGATCCAAAGTATCTGGTATGGGGATAAGTGATTTGGATGGGGTAGTTAATTAGAGCCAGGAGTTAGTGAATCTTTTGAAATCTCAAAGAGGGGCTATGGCCGGGACCGGACCCGTCACCTTATATTGGGAGGCTTTAGAAGAGGAAAAAAAGAAATTATGGGAACATGAACTAAGTCTGATCCGAGAGGCTCGGCGTAGGTCAGGACCTCTGTTGAAAAGAATTAATTAATATTCACTTCTTAATTTAGGATCTAGAGTGGAGAGAGAGAGAGAGAGTCACTATGGTTGCCGCCATAGTCAGAAAGAAACAGGCAGCTAAGCAAACAAATTGATAGATTACCAAATTGTAGCCCAAATCAAAATTTGAACCTTGATCAACGAAAAACTTTATACACCTATGCCTTAACCATTAAGGCACTAACGAGATACACGTTTGTGGTTCGGTAATTAATTAAATGTCACGCAAACGTCACTTTCACTTAAACAGACCAAAATTGACAAAACGACATCTATAATCAAACCACGCTCGCGGCCGCGAATCTAACCGTGTAAAATACATAATCGGACGGACAACGTCGCCCCCGCCAAACCCGAATGAATATTTGGCGGCTTTTGGACATAGTGGCGCGCAATGCCACGTGGCGCCACATAATTTTACGCTTGAAAAGATGAAAGAGGAACGATGGCTCCCAAGCGGACAAGTGTCAACTAGAAGGCCATGTTGTACAGTGGCCGTACAAGAAGTAGAATCAGCCATTTCATAGATTCTTTTTGCTGCGGACTCAAGGGAGTCTATGCTACACACGGGTGTAGTCGGTCAGAGTTTTTCCTTTCCATGATGGTTTCATTTTTAAGGGAAAGTCAAAGTGGGGAATGTTGTCTAAAACATATGTTCAAGCTTTGCATTCTGTGATGAAACTGAGCACACAAAAAGTCTTCTTTCACAGATGTGAAACTGTATATGAGTTTTGATTATCAAGGTGTGAGTCATTTGGGTTTGTATGAACTTGGAGTCGACACTATCTAGATAAGCTTCTTTAGGTGTGCGATTTCTGTGGGAAAATGGAACTCATAGAAGTTTAGGTTATGGGCCCATCATCTAAGGTGTCTATGTTTAATGGAACAGACTTCACTTCTGGGAAGTTATGATGGAGGGATTGCTTTTCGAAATGCACTTATGGGGAATTGTTTCGGGATTAGAGAGGTGTCCGCCATCGGGCTCCCGTAGAACTCACTATGGAAATTCAACTGGGGCTTCATAGAAAACCAAACGGATTTTAGATGCAACGGAAGGTGAAAGGGAATTTATTGCAATTGAAGAGGGAAAAAGGGAGAAGGGTAAAAAAACACCTGTGGTGAGGGGAAATAGGCTCTCGCCTACAGTTCCACTTGTAGGGGTTATAGCTAATCCAACAACTTAAAAACATGACATTAAAATTTGGGAGTACAAAAACACTATAGCTAAACATCTCATGCTTAGAAACGTGTCTAAGTCTATAGCTATTACTCTTATAAACCTAACCAAGTCTTCAAAAATCCGGGAAACACTAATTCAGATTTATAACAGTATGACTATTTAGAGGTAGCAGTTAGTAAAACAGGAAATAGAGGCCTATGTTTATAAAGGCGGTAGCATGGTAAAGTTTTGCAATGATATTGCTGCGTTATATGTTGAGCTTGCTAGTGCAGGATATATAGAATCCGAGGTGAGAAAGATTAACACACTAATCATGAAACTACCAGATGAGTACGAAAACATCATTAACTGTATACAGGAAATGGACTAGTCCTCATGGACTTGGAACATTACCATGGGGATGATTCTTGTGAAGGAAATCACTTTGGAGCTTCGTAGGGGAAGTGACTTGGTGATACACTGACAGCTGGTGGTGACTAGCGCAAGCGTGATGAGAGGAACGATGGTGACTAGTGGAAGTGTGATGAGAGGAAGAAGCGTATCGGAACTTCGGTGGAAAAAGAGGAAGAGGAAAAGAAAGGGGAGCTTTGAAAGGGGGGGTTTGCTTCTTTTGTAGGGAACTTGGTCACTATATGGCGGAATGTCTTTGTTTGGAAGAAATTAGAAGTAGGAATGTGAAATGAGGTGGAAGAAGGGGAAGAGGAGAAACACGATGAAGATATTTCAAATCTTCTCCACATCAGTAGTACGGGGAAGAGAGAAGAGCACACGAAAATTCCACGAAAGCAACAGTGTGCTTTTGGAGGTATAACGGAGGTAAAAAGAAAAGAGGTATTTCAGGGAGTTAAACACCATGAGGATGTCAAAGAGTATAGAGTAAATGACTTAGAAATGAGAAATTCAGATTTAGAATCAAAATTGGAAGAAGGGAAAAATCAGAATATTGTGGATATCCTAATAGATATTTCGGAGACAGAAAACAGGTCGAAAAAAGAGACTTCAACAGATTTCGAGGAAAGAGGAAAAGTAAATCTAGTAGGAGCTTCAAAGGATAGGGGAGAAGAGGAATATTTAATCAACGGTTTAGGGGAGGAGAAATATCTTTTGGGAATCAAAATAGAAAGTGACAGTGGAAAGAATTACACGGGAGAGAGTGAGGGAGGTTGAAAAATGGGTAATTATCATCTAAAAATATATGAGTACGAAAGATGTAGATTTTATGAGGAACTTAGTGGGAATTCGTGATTTAAAGATCAATTTAGGGGGTAATGGATTTGACATCACTAATGAGAGTGATGCCATTTATGAAGGTGTGATTGTAAAAGGGTTAGCATCTGGGTATGTGTTGTAGGTTGGAGATGGGACTGGCTGTTTTAAATGCAAGTGGGAATTTGGATTTTGCTCGAATTAAAAATGAATGAGGTGGATAAAATCATTGCTCCAAAAGCCAAAATTTATGAAAAATGAAATGCAAAATAAAATGTGTGATGCAATTATTATTTCAATTTATCTAATACACTGTTTCAAATACAGGGGTATTCACTTAAAGTTTGACGAGGGGAAAAGAAAAAGGAAAAAGAAAAAAAAATATATAATTGTGTTTTGTTATTAAGTGTGAGTTAAAAGAAAAGTAGACTAGAAAATATGGGGAGTGTTAAAATGTGTGGACTTAAACTAAAAGTTGAATAAGAATTAAGGGGAGTGTTGAAAAGAAGTAATTAATATTCACTTCTTAATTTAGAATCTAGAGTGAAGAGAGAGAGGGAGAGAGTCACCATGGCTGCCGCCATAGTTAGAAAGAAATAGGCAGCCCGGTAGACGGATTGATAGATTACCAAAATGTAGCCCTAATCAAGATTTGAACCTGGGTCAACGAAGAACTTTATAGACCTATACCTTAACCATTAAGGCACTAACGAGATACACGTTTGTGGTTCGTTAATTAATTAAAGTGTCACGCAAACGTCACTTTCACTTAATCAGACCAAAATTAACGGAACGACAGCTATAGTCATACGACGCTCGCGGGCGCGAATCTAACCGTGTAAAATACATTATCGGACGGACAACGTCGCCCTTGCCAAACCCGAATGAATCTTTGGCGGATTTCGGATATAGTGGCGCGTTGTGCCACGTGGCGCCACATTATTGAAGGCCTAAAAAGATGCGAGGAGGAACGATGGCTCATAAGCTGACAAGTGTCAACCAGAAGGCCATGTTGTACAATGGCCGTACAAGAAGTACAATCAGCCACTGTACCTTTTTGTACTATACACTCTTTTGATTGGTCTACGGTTGAGTAGTAGGTAGGTGTGAGTAGGAGTTAAGGGTTTAGCGTGATTGAGGTGCCTCTCTCCAGGTGACCTTTCGTATTTATAGGCCATCTTTGGCCAGCCATAACTAACCGCTTAGAGGAGAAAATTTAGAGATTCTTTTTGCTGCGGACTCCGCGGAGTCCATGCAACACAAGGGTGTAGTCGGTTAGAGTTTTTGCTTGTCATGGTGGTGGTATTTCTAAAGGAAAGTCAAAGTGGGGAATGTTGTCCAAAACACATGTTCAAGCTTTCCATTCTATGATGAAACTGAGCTCACAGAAAGTCTTCTTTCACAGATGTGAAGATGTATACGAGTTCTGATTGTCAAGGTGTTAGTCATTTGGGTTTGTATCAACTAGGAGTCAACACTATCTTGATAAGTTTCTTTAGGTCTGCGATTTATGTGGGGAAATGGAACCCATAGAATATAAACCTCTTCTCTGCGGCCTGGTGGCCACTCCTCCCAGAACATCGTCACCTAGTGGAGAAGAGACGCTGTGAGCATCTCCTACCCCTATGTCACAGCCTGAATATCCCTCATCGCAAGATCGACGAAGGACTCATATTCAGCGGGAAAGGGGGGGCATTACTGGATCTAATGGGGAGGGTTTGGGTGTAGATCATTCTTCTTATCAGGCTGTAGCTCCTCGAAACTTTCCCACATTTGTCTTGGTGGAGGGATCCGCCACTTTGGAAGCTGTGGTAGAGTTATAACCGGACCAGAGGTTACATTTCTCGTTGGGCGTGTTAGTCCACCATCCTCTCCTCCCATACCATCTTCCGATCCTCATTCTTGTATCAACCCACCTCTTTACTCTCCGCTCCTAGATACCAGTGTCTATCCCCGGGAAATTCTCAAAACTATTGCCGGGTTGGGAGTTGGATTCCAAGCTCTTTCCGCTGTAACTGAGACTTCAATCCCTGCCTATTCTTCTCCTCATCAGCATTCCCCTTCCACCATTTCCGGAACTCCACCTCCTTCTCGGACCCGACGGCAGGGTCGGAGACAAACCCCATACCCCAAGCAAGGACAAACGCCTTCTCCTTCAACGTCAACCTCTTGAGGTTCCCTGCATAACCTACCTCTTCTCCAAATTCCTTCCGTGGAACCAGGCGGGAGAACTCGCAATTCCGTTAGACATTTGGTATCCGAAGCTATATCAAGCTTCGACCTTCTATCTCATTCAACAACAATCCAACCTTCTTCAGTGGTATGGGAGACTACCGTTGTTAATCTCGCACCTTCTGTTGGAGAAGGAAGAGGCACTCGTTTTGAAGAAGAGGACCTAGAATTCATTTCCCTTGCTCATTTCGTAAGCTCCACTAGGCGGTCATCCCCCCATTTCACCAATCTTGCAGAGGAGGAGAAGATAACCGGGGACGTGAAGATCTTTATAGGGAACAGCTCGGAGATCGCTTTCTCGATTTTGAATTGTTGTGGAAATCATTCACACAATCAATGATCAATTAATTCAGGGGAGGGGCAATTTCGGATGACTTTGAAACTACCTTTTTCCCAATGATGGTCAACTATCTCTCTTCGGGAGCTCTACCACACTATAAGGAGCGAGAACCCCTGTTGATGGTTCCTAGCATCAAGATTTCAGACCTGGCTCTTCATGCGGCAGTCTTGCAAGCAGAAACCAACTTGGCTGCAGTAGCGGCCGCACTTGTCATGGCCACCTTCATAGATGACATGAAGTTGCAGTCATAGGGACAAGAATACGTCAACCAACTGCAAGCAATTCAAGCTGCCTAGGCAGCCACTCGAATGGTCGCCTACCCTACACCATCTACAACTCTTCTGAACGCCTGGAGACTTGTGTACAATGAAAGGAACGAGTCCGCCATTAAGGAATTCACAAAATTCCGATGTTTGAAAAATGAGACACCGCAAACCCTTTTCAAGTGACTCTCTGATTTCTGCCAAAAGACAAAACTGTCAACCATTGACCTTCGGGCTATGGCAACCAAATATTTCATCGCTGTCCAAAATTCGTTCTGGCCGACAAGACAAATTGCTTTGGATAATAGGATTGCAGGTCAGGCGATTCATGACATAAATCCCTCGCCGAAGCAAATCTCTCAAGTGGCTAGGAAACTGTACGATTATTTTGTCAACAGCGAGGCACGAGAAAAGGCTGTCACTGGCAAAGCCTAGGCCAACTTTGCAAGGTTCACGGAAGAGACATCCTTGAGCCAGGAAGTACAGGCGGAACTGCAATCTTCGCGAAAGCTTTAAGGGAAGCAAGAGGCGGAAATAAAGGCCGAACAAGCAATGGGGGCGGATGAGAAAGTGTTTCTCTATAATTGCCTAAATTGCCAACAAGCAGATCACGAATGGAAACAGTGTCCAAGGAAACTAAAACGTGAATTTGTAATCAAGAAAGCTGAGTTGAAAAGGAACGCGTGGAAAGGACCCGGAAACAACAAGATCGCAGAGAACAAGGGGGCGAAGGAGACATAACACCCGTTGATAAAGACACCTACCGACCCACCCGTTAGTTAGAAAAGGCCAAAATGTCTCAATCTCAGTTGAGACTAATCAAACTCTTGAAGTTCAATGATGCTCAAATCTCCAATGAGTTAAGGAGCAGATTCACCACCGAGGGTTCCAAGTGTGAGGCTTGTGGTTTCATGGGACACAAGACGGGTCAATGTTTTTCGAAAGAATGGGGTCCCAAAAGAAATGATGCAAAATGCTTTGTTTACCGAGCGAGGAGAAACTGTTGTAAATCCTCTCCCCCTCCAACTCCTTTACCTCGGGGGCGTGAAAGAATGGACGGACCGAATGCGCGCCATTAGGTTAAGCAAGACTTACCTCGGTGAATATCATTTAGCAACAAAGCCAGCAATTGGCCGCGATGGATGCCGAATTGGCAGCCTTGCGTTTAGGATCTTCTACCCGGACTCGTGCTTTGACGACCGCTCAGAAAATCTAAAACAAGAAACATGATTTGTTACAAAAACTGGCGGAGCTTCAATAAGAAGCCACGGCGGGTGGAGACGATAACGATGTTATGGGGTCGGATATGGAACCACCTAAAGCCCACCAAGCCCACACCTTTATGTCAAGAACTTAGAATGTGGGAGTGTGGGAGAATCGCCCGCAGCTACGCTTTTCAACATCGGAGCAAATGAAGGATAAACAGAAAATGGACCAAGAAAGACCACAACCACAAAGTGACTGGACCTTCATCTTTTACTCCAAAGGCGGTAATCCTGAACACCGATGTCGGCCTCGGCTTGATGCCAAACGAACCACCTCCACCACCTCAACCGAAACTGCCACCAGGATTTGAACATTTTTAGGCGGATAAGGAAATATGTTTTAAAAAGATTGCCCTTGACAAACAACCTGATCAGGAATGGTTTGAGAAATATCTAGCTGAAGGGCTGGAAGACATCCCTCCAGGCACACCTCCGACTGCAGATTTTGATGACGAAGGTGAGGAAACCAGGGGGGAGGAGCAAAAAAAATCGGAAAAACCAATTTCACCACCTGAAACTCACCCACCATCCTCTAAGCAAGCGGTGATGTTGGTACGACATCTTATGCCATACGCTCTCACCCACGTGAAAACCCTTGCTTCCTCCCATAATTTGCCAGAAGACATCCTCATTAGGACTTGGGGGAAGAGATTCATATGGGAAAGGGAAAGCTGCTCTAGCAAACTTGTCCGAGAGAGTCTTTAAGTCTTCAAAAGTAAAGACCCTTATTGTGGATAGGGATTACAAGGCTTTATCGGTGGCACTCATCCTCAATCGAGCCGTAAACTTCAAACTCAACGGATACGGAGGATATCAAGAGGTCGTGGTCGATACAGGGGCTCTCCCTAACTTGTTAACCAATTCGGCTCTGCAACAGATGCCTTAGGAACTTCGGCCGGATATTTGCCCAAGCGACATTTACCTGAGCACGGTTAGCACTGGAAGCCAACCAGTCCACGGTATTATAAAAGCCATGACGATCAAGTTCTCCGGTGACGAGGGCCAACAAGTCCAGATTGAACTCCCTTTCTTCGTGGTGGAAGTTAAACAATTTGAAATTCTGTTGGGGATGGCTACGTGGACACGGCTGAATATAGGGCTGAGCATTTGGAGAGAATAGTTTACCATCAAAGATCTTGAAAATCCTAAAGGTACCAAAGTGGTTGTTCCCTTAACATTATAGAATAGGGGAAAGACGGCTATTCCGGTGTCTGAGGCTACCTTGTATATTCCACAACAACTCCTGCAGATCTCTTTGCCAGCTGAAGAGATATAGCCGAGGGAATCTAGCAATTCTGTTTTTCCAAGTGGTGTGAAAAGGAATACCAAGAAAGATTATTACAGGTAGCAAAACCTCGGCAAGCGGTAAACTAAACTTTTGCAGCGATTATACCCGAATGCACAACGTACCTTCGGTAAGAACCTTCGGATGTCCCCAACGACGGAAATAGATTCAACCGACAAGTGGTGTCATTGATGATTCCCAAATTCAGACTTTGGATTTTATTTCTAGTTTATGGAATCAGCTCCGATCTGAAAGCCGTTCTACAAGCACGATACCAAATGGTGGACTATGCAGCAGTAGAAATAGCAGTAAAAGCTCGGGTTGTCAGTGAGCACCGTTTGCATTATCTCCAGCAGCTCTATCCGCAACAACTACCTATATCCTCTTTTTTGAACTCTCACAATAAGCTCCCCCAAAATGTGGACAGCATTATAAAGTCTCATTTAGAAAGTATGGGAAGGGTGGATCTCATAATGGCTGGGTGGCCTTGTTAAGGATACTACTTAGCACGACAAGGAAAAGGACACCAAGATAGCCAGAGTAGAACTTTCTTCTAGATGATTCGGTTGATCTCAAAAATACAGCAGAACCTTAAGACGCCAGTGGGGTATGTATTCAAAAATGTTCACCCAACAGATGACAAAAAGAAACATGATGCCAGCAGCTGGAATTAAATCACGCAAATTTTGGTGGCACCAATAGTTATCGATGCAGCACAAATGGGATCCAGGGCACATAGAGTTAGAGCTTATTGGACGAACCCGGTCCCACTCTCAATTCTCAAGCAACTATTCGCCAATCAGGTTCTAGATCCCCAAATTAATGTCTAACATATTATGGGGAAGGGGCGAATGGCCACGCCCGTGAGCACAACAGACAGGTCCCCGTTCTTTCGTTGTCATACACCAGGAGCCCTAAGACGAGCACTTCCCACTGTAGTCTCTTTCCCACACAGCCACGCCTAAAAGAAAAGAGCCCCAAGGATGATATACGATAGCGCATCCAAAGCCTGGACAACGCCAAACATTGAAGAACGAGAGCAAGATATGGGATTCCAACGTGCAACAACGGCCGCACCAGGTGATTAAAACCTCCAAAGGTGTAGCTTAATAAGACAGAGTATGGATATGAACTCCATATCCTGGGTGTTAAAACATTCTCTTGCATTTTCCATTCTTCAGTCCTCGCAGGCTAGGACTAAGTACCTTCAAGCTCCAAAATTGTTGGCGATGCTTGCCACATTCCAGCTTGAGGGGAGGAGAGAGGCAAGGAGAAATAACTCAAAATTTTCACTTTCTAGCATTACACATGATCCGAGGATTTCCCTCGTATGGGGGAGCAAAGGATCTGAAAGGGATAGCTTAGCACAAGTTGTCAGCAACATTGTTCTAACAGGAGGGGGGAAAGAAGACCCACCGGTAAAGTTGTAATTTGACATCTCCCGCTGGGGCAGACTACCGGAAGCAAGGGCAGCAATGGAATGAGGGAAGATGGATTGGACCTTAGGGGAGCAATTGGATCCTCAACAGAAGGCGCTACTCTTCAACTTGTTAGAGGAGAAGAAGCAGGTGTTCTCATGGTCGGATAGCGACGTTGGCATATATAAAGGGGCCCTTTTTTTCGGATAGATTCGATAGATGAGACGTCGACTGTTTGGCATAAATAGAACCCACTCTGCTGCAAGGAAAAGGAATTTATGACGACGAAGGTAAAAACCCTGGTTGATGCATTATTGGTGCAGGTAAGTACAGGACTCCATGGGTTTGGATCTCCAACAGTTCTCCCACCTAAGAAGGACTCGTCTGGAAAAACTGTAGATTTTCGGATGTGTGGAGACTATAGGATGCTCAACAGAGCAACTGTATCTGACCGATACCCGATGCAATCTTGTGGAGAGATCTTCCACTCCCTTGCTGCGGCCATAATCTATTCCACGCTGGATATGAAAAATGGGTTCTACCAAATCGAGATGGAACCGTAGCACCGGGATAGGAAAGCGTTTTAGGCAGGGTTCAGGTTGTACGAGTGGCTCTAAATGCCGTTCGGATTAAAAAATGCACCTGCCAAATTCCAACGAGCAATGGAAGGGGCACTTCAGGGAATTAACTATGCACGGTGCTATATTGACGAAATGATTATTTTCTCAAAAACCTTTGAGGAACACTTGGAGCACAAATAGATCGTCTTTCGGGCCCTCAAAGCAGCGGGCTTGAAATATCACCTTGGTAAAGGAATTTTTAAGGTGCAAAAAATTATTTACGTGGGACATGAAGTTACCCCTGAGAGAGTGGGTCCCCATATGGTCAAAGTGGTTCCCCTTGATGCTTTGCCTCCTCCGCAAGATGTTTCTGCACTCCGTATGTTCATAGGCCTGGCCAACTACTATCGGAGATTTATTCCCGAGTTTAGCAACCACGCTCAGCCTTTAAACGAATTATTCCGGAAGGACCAAGAGTGGAAATGGGCGGAGGAACAACAAATTTTCTTTTTGTTTTTGAAGGATTTCCTTAAGCAGCACCCCGCGGTCCGGATGCCCAATCACCATAGGCCTTTTCTCTTTTACACTAATTAGAGCAAGTTTGGATTGGGGGCAGTTTTGGCTCAATTGGATGATGCCGGGGAAGAGTATGTGTTCGCTTATGCTAGCAAAAGCAATAATAGAGCAGAGTGTCAGATATTTATTCCCGAGTTTAGTAGCCACGCTCAGCCTTTGAACCGGTTATTCCGGAAGGACTAAGAGTGGAATTGGGTGGAGGAACAACAATTTTTTTTCCTGTTTTTAAAAGATTCCCATAAGCAGCACCCCGTGCTCCGGATGCCCAATAACCATAGGCCTTTTCTCCTTTACAGTGATTAGAGCAAGTTTGGATTGGGGGCACTTTTGGCTCAATTAGATGATATCGAGGCAGAGTATGTGGTGGCTTATGCTAGCAAAAGCAATAATAGAGCAGAGGGGAATTACAATAGTAATCATGGGCAGTTGCTTGCCGCAGTCTAGGCGATTCAACATTTTAGACCATATATGGGGTTCACTTCCATCTGATTACGGATCACCATCAGCTCCAGTGGATCATGATGATTAGTAAGTTAACTGGCAAGCTGGCCAGTTAGGTGTTAATACTACAGATTCCAGTATAATCCACCAGGCAGGGGAAATCCATGGGAACGACGACGGACTTAGTAGAAATCCAAACCCTTCCACCAGAGATTTTAACCGGGCCTTTCACGACGAGGATGGCAAAATTAGTGTGGGGCTTATTCGAGCCTCCTCTGCCTTTATTTAGCTTCCTCGATCTGGGGGGGAGCTGTCAATTTTTTTTGAAGATGTGGTGGGGTAGGCGCCGACAGAGGCTGGACTTAAGTGTAACTTTGAGACCTCCATAGGTCTTCAAAGTAGGCAACTCTCAAGTAACTTATCTAATTAGTGCCGACTCTAAGGTTATACAAGCTGTAATGATTGACCCTTTGACAATTAAAACCCCAATACAACTTCAACCTTGTGAAATAAGAATTTTTGTGTGCTCAGTTCCACCACAGAATGCAAAGTTAGAATATGAGTTTTGGACACATTCCCCCAATTTGACTTTCCCTTAGAAATGCAGCTACCCAGGCTCGCAAAAACTATGACCAACTACACCATTGTGTAGCCTAGACTCCCCTAAATTTGTAGCAAAAAGAATCACTGAATTTGGTCAACCGAGTGAGTTTTAATTAAATGGCAAAGTTTGCCTATTTATACAGGTGCTCTCTGGGAGAGAGGCGGCTACCTACCAAAATTATTCTAAGTCCTAGAACCCCTCTCTAAGCCCCCTAGTACTAAGGTACAGACAAATCATAAGATTGTACCGTACAAGAAAGTACATATACCGGCGTAGTTTTTGTACGGTCCCTGTACGACATCGCCATAATGTGACATTTGTCATATCCAAAATTGTCATCTCCTGTTCCAAAGGTCCTACGATCCTCTCGGATCTTGCCACGTGTCATCCGGAGTGGCGGTGCCGAAAAAAGCCAAGTCGCCCACTCCGGAATCCTGGCTCGCACCACGGCCGATCGATGAAGACCAACATTTAAAATTGGCCGTCTAAATTATTGCGCGATATTTGTTTCATGTTTGAAACAAATGCATGATATCTGTTTCGAGATAATCCGTAGTTTGTAAAATACGAAATTTATCTATGTCTTACTATTCCGTTAAATGAATTAGTCTAAATGTTTATGTTTATATATTTATCGTACTCTATATGTTTTAGCACTGGTTATAGACTACATGATAAAGTTACTGGCTACTAGATTCTTGACGGACGACAGGTACCAGGATCGAGTCCTAGGTCCGTCAAGACACTTTTGGTAAACCTACCTAATACTACAACCTGTCTCTCTCTCTGGGCGGCATGGGCAGCTATGGCTCTGGCTTCCTATCCAACCTTTAGTGATTGCGACAAGTGTGGGGGTTTGGAGAGTGGTGTGAGAGGCAGGCTGCCTTTGCTGACTTTCTATTTTTGATTTTCCTTTATTCAAACCTAGAAAATACATACATTTCAACACTTCTTTTATTTTGTAGTCTACTTCCTTTCAACTCCTACCAAATACATTTTTCTTTTCTTTTTCTTCTTTCTTTTCTTCTTATAAATCTTTAAGGAAATAACCTTATTCAAAAAGGTCTGTTAGATGAGCTGAATAAACATTCCATCTTGTTGATTACACATTTTATTTAGCAACCCACTTTTTATAAATCCGATTTTATCCACCTCATCTCTTTTCCATCCTCACAAAATCCAATTTTCCTCTTGCAATTCAAACAGCCAGCCCCATCTCCAATCTGCAACACACACTTAGATGCTAACCCTTTTACAGGCACACCTTCATAGATGGCATCACTCCCATTAGTGATGTGAAAACCATTACCCCCCAAACTTATCCTTAAATCAAGAGTCCCCACTAAATTCCTCATAAAATCTACATCTTCCAAACTCATATTTTTATCCATGATAATTACACCATTTTTTGAACTTTTTTCACTCTCTCCTATGGAATTCTTTTCACTATCACTTTCTATTTTTATTCCCAAAATATATTTTCCCTCAACCTTTCATTAAATTTTCCACTTCTCCCCTATTCTTTAAAACCCCCTCTAGATTTACTTCTCCATTTTCCATGGAATCTGTTCAAGTCCCTTTTTCCGACCAGTTTTTTGTTTCCAAAATATCTATAAAATTATACTCATTATTTTTATTTTTCTCCTTTTGAATTATGGATCCTAGATCTGACTTTCTCATTTCTAATTCATACTTTCTATACTCATTGAAATCCTTATCATGTCTAACTCCCTCAAAAGCCTCCCTTCCCTTTACTTCTTTTACGCCTTCAAAAACACAGGGTTGCTTTCGTGGAATTTCTGTGTGCCTTTCTCTCTTCCCCCTATTACCGATGTGAAGAAGCTCCAAAATTTCTTCATCCTCTTTCTCCTCTGAAATTCTGTGGTCTCCATTGACCCACAGAATGAGCAGCCTATGTAAAGCCTCTAGGATAATATTTGCCCCTTCTACTTTCCCGCTGAATAAGCGCCACCCAGGCACACAAATATTCTGACCACCCTTTTTTCCAAAGCTCCCTTTTCTTTTCCTTTCCCTCTTTTTCCACCAAATTTTTGATAAGGTTTACATTTGTCTTTCTTCCTCTCATCACGCTTACGCTCGTCACCGTCATTCCTCTCATCACGCTTCCGCCAGTCACCACTAGCTGTTATTGCATTCACCTTGTCACTTCCCCTACAAAGCTCCAAAGTGCTTTCCCTCACAAGAATCATCCCCATGGTAATGCTCCAAGTCCATGAGGAGCCATCAATTTCCTGCATACGGTTAATGATGTTTTCGTACTCATCTAGGAGTTTCATGATTATAAGTTAAACTTTCTCTCCTCAGATTCAACATATCCCGCACTTGCAAGCTCAAGATATTACGCAGCAATATTATTGCAAAACTCTATCATGCTACCGCCTTTATAAACATAGGCCTCTATTTCTTGTTTTACTAAGTGCTGCCTCTCTATAGTCTCAATTTTATAAAGTTGTCTTAGAGTTTCCCACATTTCGGAAGGCTCGGTTAGATTTAAAAGAGTGATAGTTATGGACTTAGACACATTTCTAAGTATGAGATGTTTTGCTATATTGTTTTTACACTCCCAAATTCTACTGTTAGTTTTTCAGTTTTATTTATAACCCTTACAAGTGGGACCGTAGCCGAGAGCCTAGCTCCCGTCACCATAGGTGTTCCTTTTCCTTTCTCCCTTTTTTCCCTTTCTATGGCAATGATTTTCCCTTCACCTTCTGTTGCATCTGAAATCTGGTTGGTTTTCTTGGAAGCCCAGGATGAATATTCTTAGTGAGTTGAACCAAAGCTCGGTGGCGGACACCTCACTTGTCCCAAATCGAATCCCCATAAGTGCTTTACAAAAAGCAACCCCTCCATCGTAAAATCCCAATAAGTGAGGCCTGTTTCATCAAACATAGGCACCTTAGATGGTTGGCCCATACTTGTAACTTTAAGACCTTCACAGGTCCTCAAAGTAGGCACCTTTCAAGAAACTTATCTAATTAGTGCCAACTCCAAGTTGATAAAACCCAAATGATTGACCCTTTGACAATCACAACCCGAATACAACTTCACCCCTGTGAAATAAGACTTTCTGTGTGCTCAGTTCCACCACAGAATGCAAAGTTAGAATATGAGTTTTGAACACATTCACCAACTTTGACTTTCCCTTAGAATTGCAACCACCCTTGAAAAAAAAACTTTGATCGACTACACCGTTTTGAAGCGTGAACTCCCCCGAGTCCGTAGCAAAAAAAATCATTGAAGTTGGTCAACCGAGTGAGTTTTAATTGAATGGCAAAGTTTGCCTATTTATACAGGTAATGTCTGGGAGAGAGGCGGCTACCTACCAAAATTATTCTAAGTCCTAGAACCCCTCTCTAAGCCCCTCACTACTAAGGTATATACGAATCGTAAAACTGTACCGTACAAGAAAGTATATATACCGGCGTACTTTTTGTACGGTCCATGTACGACATCGCCATAATGTGACATTTGTCATATCCAAAATTGTCATCTCCCGTTGCGGAGGTCCCGCAATCCACTCAGATCCTACCACGTGTCATCCGGAGTGGCGGTGCCTGAAAAAGCCAAGTCGCCCACTCCGGAAATCTGGCTTGCACCATGGCCGTTCGATGAAGACTGACATTTAAAATTGGTTGTCTAAATAATTGCGCGGTATTTGTTTCACGTTTGAAACAAATGCGCGATATCCGTTTCGAGATAATCTATAGTCCGTACAATACAAACTGTATCTATGTCTTACCATCTTGTTAAATGAATTAGTCTAAATGTTTCTGTTTATATATTTATCGTACTTTATATGTTTTAGCACTGGTCCTAGACTACAAGATAAAGCGGATTCCTGACGGACGACAGGTACCAAGATTAAGTCCTAGGTCCGTCAAGACACTTTTGGTAAACCTACCTAATACTACAACTTGTCTCTCTCTTTGGGCAGCATGGGCAGCCATGCCTTTGGCTTCCTCTCTAACCTTCAATGACTACGACAAGTGTGGGGGTTTGGAGAGTGGTGCGAGAGGCAGGCTGCCTTTGTTGACTTCCTCTTTTTGATTTTCCTTTATTCAAACTTAGAAAATACATACATTTCAACAGGATATTTGGAACAGCCGCGATTCCCTCTAGTCCATCTAACAAGGTTCCCCACTTCGACATTTGTCTGGAGCTCAGTTATCCCTGATACAGACCAGAATGGCGGCGTACGAGTGGGAAAGGGGCATTCTAATCCGGAAGTGGGCTGATGGGATAAAGAAAGTAGTCCCTCCCCCAACCGACCGATAAACTCTTATTTCTCGCCTCCATCAGCAATGTGGTCATTTTGTGTAGAAATAGACTATTCCCTTTTTTACAAGATCGTGCTCGTGGCACGGGTTGAGGACCTAAGTCAATCGGATTGTGAAGACCTGTCTTTCCTATGGCTGAGTGAGAGCAGCTTTCCACAAAAAAGGGGGAACAGAAGTTCATTCTCTTCCCATCAGGGAATGTTTTATCGGTGGTCTTTGGATCTGTTAGGCCTTTTCCCCACTAGCACACGGGGGAAGCGCTTTGTATTGGTGATGATATAGCATCTTTCCAAATGGATAGAATTCGTTTTGCTGCCCCGGAAGGAGTCAAAGGCAATTGCAGACGGATTCTTCCTAAGAGTGTTGTCCTAATTTGGGGCACCATCAGAGGTATTGACTGATCAAGGCTCCGAATTCCCAGGAGAATTCTCCAACTTGTTGGAATTGTGTCTGATCGACCACCGATCGACCAACTGAGACCACCCTCAAGCCGATAGTTTGGTAGTAAGGTGCGTACAGTTAGTGAAGCGGTCATTGCGACAATATGTTGTGGAAAAAGATTTGGGGGAGTGGGACAGACTAATGCCTTTGATTGCCATGGGGTACAGATTTAGTCGCCAAGCTTCCCTCCACTCTTATAGCCCTTATATCATCTTGTTCGGACGATATCCCATCCTACCCTGCGGTGCCTTGGCCCAAGCGGTGATCCTTTCGGAGATGGATAACAAAAGGGACGGTCGAGAAACTGATTGTCGACAGGGCAAAGGTATTTCACCGGGAAATGCCTCTCGCCATTGGGAACTTACAAGCAGCCTTACACCGAGATCAACTATGGTAATCGCAATGCCGGAGAGGGAATTTTGTCCCCCGGCAAGGGTGATTCATGCTCGGGGATTTCGTGTACCGAATGCAACAGAAGAAGGTAACTCTGGATATTTATGCAGGATGAGTGATTCTAAAGGTGGTAGAGGTTTCTAATAAGGGTGTCCTGACGCTGGATGGGAAGGATGGTCGCAAAATAAAGGAGAATCAAATGAATGTGGCCCATTGACACCTCCGGGGATTGGAAGACGAGCCGACTTTCCACCTAACCTATTTTGCCAACCCACCTTTTTGTTCCTCCTTCTGCCTTTTGTCATCCGAGCCAGGTCCTGTCTTGGTCTTCGATCGATGCAACCAGTGTTGGCATCAATCCTGCCTTTCCTCCTCTTACGACTCTCATCCTCAACCCAGTGACCCTTGGTTCTGTGGGAACTATGAGTTCGACGGGTAAGCTATTTATTTTCTTAGTCCCGATACCTAGAGGGGGGGAAATTGGGATATCATCCCACTCCTCTTTTTTCCGGCCTCATGGGGAAACGAGGTGTAGAGGGGGGATCTTCTTTTTCTTCACTTGCCCCTGCATTCATTTATCCGGCATGTCCCCTCCCTTCCTAAGTTTTGCATCCATGTCTACAGGAGGGATTAGGGCAAAAGTGGGCATGACCATGTTTTAGGGAAGCATCCACATCTGGGAGGTTTTGCATGTCTTTTTTGGACAACTTTGTGGACCATCGGCCGGTCCTCTATACTCGTCAGGCACGCTGACAGTTGTCAAGCTCATATACATTCTTGACACACTCACATTTATTCAGGATTTCCGGACCCGTTTTTACCCTGTACCGTCACCAGTGTACGGATATTGGAGTGTTATACACCAGATCAGATTCCTTTATTTTTCATACGGAGCTCGACGCAATTTGGTTCACACCTAACAGAGGCCGAACAACCAAGTTATTTTGCTTCTAAGATTGGAGTTTCACCACTTGGAAGCAATTTCCCGCACCCCTAGCGAAGGGAATATTGTGGACTTGCTTTGGGATGGCAATCTAGATAATGGCAGTTTCCCGCACCCCTAGCGAAGGGTACATTGTGGCTTGCATGTAACATCTGGGATTATAATCTAGATAATGCTGTTGGACGTCACTAGGACTTAAGTTTAGGTCCAACTAGCTTTCGGTTCATTAATTACCCTAGGTCAAAGTCTGGTGTTTCAGCGCCACTTAAGTACTTTGATAGATTAGTGGATCTAATTTGGAATCCTTGCCACGGATCTAGCCGACTCTAAAGTAGAACTATTTGCCCTAAGTGTGGTACAACCTAATTTGTCCTATGTCAATTTAATTGCTTTTGCTCTCCGCTCATTGGCTCCTAGCATTGGGTTGACCTTTTTGGATCTGAACATGACAAACCCTGTTGTATAAGGCAGTAGGGGACGAATGAGACATGTTGTTGTTTTCAGTACTGTCTCCTGAGAGAAACCCTAGAAAATTCCGAAGTAAACTTTCTTTAGGAGAAATTTTGTCTTACTTTGTGTGACTCTGTTGTCATCTCTGGTTGTGAATTGTCTCTTTTGGAAATCATAGTTCGGTTGGTTAATTCGCATTTTCCTTTCCTTCGGCGGTTTGAGTCTTTTTGTTGTTGAACCTGGGAGGAGTCTTGACTGTCCTATGTTGCGGAAAGCCGAGGTGTAAGGGAGGATCTTACGGGTTTTCGATACCTTTGGGGGAGAGAGTTCTTCTCTTCTTTGTGTGATCATTTATCACTAGGGTATGTTGAGCTCGCTTCACCAGTATTCATCATTCTATCTTTATTTCTCTTTTTTAGGGCAAGGTGAAATTGTATAATTTGAAACGACATATTCTTTTGTATACTTATTTATGCGTGGAAGTCCCTTTTTGCACTTCTTGAAGGTTCTTTTGGCTCCTGCAACGCTTTGGGTTGGTGTGCCTATGAGACCTCCCTAGGACCTCGGAGTACGTAGCTCACACGAAGCTTCTAGGATAACCCTGACCCCTTTGTCTTTCCGCATGAATAACTCCCACCCTGGAAAAAAAAAACACTGATCACCTTCATCTCAGTGAAGGCAAAACTCCCTTGAGTTGATAGCAAAAAGAATCTTTGAATTTTCTCCCCTGAGCAGTAAGTTATGGAGGGTCAAAGTTGACCTTTTGCTTAGAAGCTCTCTAGGAGAGAGGGTCCTATCTACCAATTTTTCTAAGTCCTATCCCTCTCACAAACTCTATCTACTGATGTACGGAACCAATCATATTACTCTTCCATACACAGAAGTACAGCTGTCGGTGTACTTTGTGTACGGATACTGTACGACATGGCCTAAATGTCGACATGTGGTATATCAAGATTTGCTCCCTTAATCCCCGGAGATGCCGCGATCCAATGTCATTTTGCCACGTGTCATCCAATGTGGGGATGACCAAAAACCGCTGAAAATCCTCTTCCGCAATCTCGCCATTCTTTCCGACCGTCCGATTAAATGCAAATTTACTCATAGCCGTAATAAATACCAGCGCGGTATTCGTTTCACTATCGAAACAAATGCGCGGTACTTGTTTCTTATCCGTACCTTAGTCCATACTTTTACATAACCGAATCTATGTATCTTGTAAGTAGTTTCCGTTAAATGAATTTGTCAACGTAAAAATGTTTATGTAATTATCAAACCACATAAAATCTAGCACTCGTCATACACTAAATGGATAGAGCGATAGGCTACCGGCAGCTCTAACGGCCGGTAGGTACCAGGATCAAATACTGGTTCCGACAGCTCTACTTTTAGTAAATTAGGATATCAAATAATTTACTATTGTAAGTCAACAAATCTACTACCTGTAAATCTCAGGATAGCATAGGTAGCCATGGCTCTAGCTTCATCTCCGACTTTCAGTGATTGCAACAAATGTGGGAGTTGAAGAGAGAAGTTAGAGGAAGATTGCCTTGGCTTCTTTTCTGTATTTTATTTTAGACCTAGAAAATACTAAAATAACCATCAATTTCTACACTCCCTTTATTTTCTAGTCAATCTTCAATTTCAGACCACACTTCTCTTTGCATAAAATTAGCGTAGGGGAAGGCACAGGTTTGGTCATCATATCTGCTACCATCTCGCTATCTGGGCGGTACTCTAAACTGATTATTTTATTTTCTACTTTCTCTCCAATAAAACTGAGTCTAATGTCCATGTGTTTGGCATTAAAATGATGTTTAGGATTGGCAGAAATAGCGATTGCTGCCTGATTATCACAAAAAATTTATGCACACCACTCTGAAGGTGACCAAGCTCACCAAGCAAAGACTTGACCCACATCAATTCTTTTACAGCAGAGCAAGAGGCCATGTACTCAGCCTCCATGGTGGACTGAGCAATAACCTTTTGTTGTTTGCTACTCTAACAGCAAGCCCCATCACCCACATATAATACATATCCAGAAGTGCATCTCCTCATCGGAGCATCACCATAACTAGCATCACTCCAAGTAGTGATGTCAGTATTCTCCCCACCCAAATGCAACCATAGATCCCTAGTTCCTATCAAATATCTAAGGACTCTCTTAGCTGCTTCCCAATCCTTCTTAGTGGGAGCATTTAGACTTCTACTCAGCACTCCTACAGCTGCAGCTAAATCCGGCCGGGTACAATTCATAAAATAGATTAGACTTCCCACTACTTGCCTGTAAGGAATAGTCTGCATGAACTTCTGTTCTTCAGGAGATAATTCCTCGTCTAAGACTATGACTCCTCCTTCCTCACTCCCCTCACTTCCCTTCTTCAACTCCATTGGAGTTGTACAACTATTAGCTTTATCCATTTGAAATTTTTCAAGCATGTTCCCTATTGCTTCCTTTTGAGTCAATCTTATAATTTTTCTTTTTCGGTCTCTCTCTACTTGAATTCCCAAAATATATTTTGCTTCCCCCATATCCTTCATTTCAAATCTCCCCTTAAGATCGGTTTTCAGTTTATTAATTTTTTCCATTGATTTACTTAAAACAAGTAAATCATCAACATAAATTGCAATAAATATAACACCTTCCTCATCTTCAAATACATAGATTGAGTGATCTGAGTTGATCTGGATATATCCCAGACCGGTAAGAAACTCATCAAGCTACTTATTCCATTGTCAAGGCGCCTGTTTAAAACCATAAAGGGATTTGATCAGCCGGCATACCTTACTCTCCTCTCCTTCTTCCACAAATCCTTCGGGTTTAAGCATGAAGATCTCCTCTTCTTATTCTCCATGCAAAAGGCTGTCTTGATATCCATTTGGTGCACCTCCATGTCTTCCGCTGCTGCTAGACTGAGAAGTATGTGGACAGAGGGAAATATGACGACCAGGGCAAAGGTTTCCTCGTAGTGGATTTCTTCTTTCTGTGTAAATCCTTTTGCCACTAATCGGGCTTTGTAACGTTCAATAGTGTTATCGTAGTTCAGTATTAATTTGAAAACCCACTTACAACTGATTGTTTTTCGTTTAGGTGGACAATCCACCAGCTCCCAAGTATCGGCTTCCATAATTGAGGCCATCTCCTCATTGATGGCTATCTTCCACCGGTTCCTTTCTGGACAAGTCATTCCCTCTCCATAAGTTTGAGGTTCATCTTGATGAGATAGTCTTGTTACCTTGTTATTAACTTGTTTTTCTTGCAATCTTTCGAAACTTCTCCTTCCCCCCTCAAAATCTGTGGCCGGAATAGATGGTTCTCGTGAGTTCTTTCGAACAATCTCGGCTTCTCCCTTATCCTTTGATTCCGAATCAATTTCCATCACAACTTCCGCTTCGGGTAGAGTTGTCACTGGAGTTTCCGCAGCCGAGTTCTTTTCGGTCTGATTTGTACCTGTAAGAATGTCATCTTGTCTAAAACCTGGATAGTTAGGAAGCTTAAAGTCATCGGAATTTTTTGACTCAAATTTGATTTTTTGTGACTTTGTATACTTGAAGGGATCCACAAACTTTTCTTCATCCATAACTGCTAGATGCTTTACTAAGATTATATCTTCCCTTTTTTAGATCGTAAACTCTATATCTTTTAACATCCTCAACATATCCTAATAAGTATCCCGGTTTTCTTTTAGAATATAGCTTCCAATTCGACCGATCTGTATCTAGACTGAATACTTGACTGCCGAAAACCTTTAAATAAGATAAGTCTGGTTTCCGGCCTGTCCATCTCTCATAAGGTGTTTGATCTTTTATAGCAGAAGTAAGAACTCTATTTTTGAGGTAATTATCACAGTTCATTGCTTCTGCCCAAAACCTTTTTCCTATCTTCTTATGCGACAACATACTTCTAGCATTATCACTTAGTGTCCTATTTAATCGTTCAGCCACCCCATTTTGTTCTGGGTTTTCTGGAACTGTCTTTTGGTGCTGAACTATATCTTCCCTGAGAAAATCCTCAAACTGGTTAGAAATATACTCTCCACCATTGTCACTCCTTACTCTTTTGATTGGAGTTTCATGGAGTTTTTCGCTCCATGTTTTATGTTGTCTAAAACAATCCTGAGCTTCTGACTTGTTTTTCAAAAAATACACCCTGGAATACCGAGACCAAACATTAGTGATAGTCATCATAAATCTCTTCCCCCCTGGTGAGGGTACTTTTGCAGGTCCCCCAATATCTGTGTGTACAAAATCTAGTATTTTTTCTCCCCTATTGGTGGCTGTTTTGGGAAAGGGCAATCTGTGTGCTTTCCCTTGAGTACATCCACTACAATCACCTAGATTCTCACTCTCACTGAACTGAATTCCTTCCATCACTCCCATCTTTTTCATCTCTCTTAGCTTATCAAGATTCACATGCCTAAGCCTCTTATGCCACATAATTATATCATGAACACCAACATAATAAAGTTTCTTCTTTTCATTGCTTAAAATCAGCCTAAACATCCCTTGGCTACCTTTTTCAGCGGTGAAATAAACTTTTTCCTCAAAACTAGCAGTAAAGACTCCTTTCCTAGTGCTAGTATCAAAACCCTTATCATCTAATACAGACGTAGAGATGAGGTTTTTGTTCAGCTCCGGAATAAACAATACACCGAAGAATGTAACTATGGATGTCTTTCCTTCTACTAACACTTTTAGATTTACCGATCCTACAAGAGTTGTAGTGACTATCCTCCCATCCCCGTAGTGTATCTCTACGGTGGGAATCTTTCTTATTTTAGTGAACATGTGTTTATCCTTACACATGTGCATAGAGGCACCTGAATCTACAATCCAGCTTGCTTCACCTTTCTATCCACCGAAAGCACATTTTTGCTTTCGTGGAATTTCTATCTCGTTTGTCGATTCGAACTCCTCATCCAATTCGAGCTCATCGTCCTCGTCTTAGGATTCCACCTCATGTACCTGTGTCACAAGGGCCTTTTCCTTTCCTCTCGGGGTTCCACCGGTCTGTCCTTCCTTTGACTGAAGCTCGGTTAGCTTAGTGCACTCCGCCATATAGTGCTCTAGTTTCTTACAGAAATGACATAAACCCTTGGGAGCCTTTGGTCCTAACTCCTCGGTCTGATTTTTCTGCTCCCCCCTTCCGTAATTTCCGACCGGTCTTCGAGATTCCTTGTTCCTCCAGTCGGTCCCAACAGCCAAGGCTTGCCCACTCTTTCCTCCCCTTCGGATCTCAATTGTATTCTCTCGAACGAGAATCATTCCTACCACTGAGTTCCATATCCATCTTGAGTCCAGCAAGTCCTGCACATGGTTGACTATGTTCTCGAACTCACCGGGTAACTTCATCAATAGAGAGTTAACCTTTTCTTTTTCACTAAAATCTTTTCGAGCACTCTCTAGCTCCATAAAAAGTGTAACAAGCTCACTGCAAAAATCCAACATCTTCCCCCCTTTGTATACATACTCCTTAACTTTTTGATTAGCCAACTGTTGTTGCTGAAACGTACCACTTCGGTACATCTCTATGAGAGCCACCCAAAGATCGGATGCCATTTCTACCTGCAAATGAGGACATGCAAGTCCTTGAGTAAGATGGCGGAGGATCAAGTGCTTTGCGGCCATATTGTCCCAAGTATCAGTATCAATCTCCTCGTTCCTCGGAATAGGTGACATGAATGCCGAACCAGTTGCTATTGGTGTGGTCGTCTCCTTCTCCTTTCATTTGTCCACCACCTCTCCTTCCTTTGTCTCTTCCGTTGAAGATGGATCTGCATCTCTAGTTAATGTGCCTCTTGTAAACCCTGGAGGTATCCCAAGACTGGATGGACGCCTCACCCGTCCACTCCATATTCCCCAAAACCGTTTCTCACATAGAGCTCCTGTAATCATACTTTCCCAGTATATGACCCCAACTCCATTGAATATGGGCACCCTAGATGGTGGGCTCGTAACCTGCAACTCTGAGACCTCCATAGGACCTCAGAGTAAGCAGCTCACACGAAGCCTCTAGGATAACCCTGACCCCTTAGTCTTTCAGCACGAATAAATCCCACCCTGGCAAATAAAAACTCTAATCACCTTCACCTTTGTGAAGGCAAGACTCCCCTAATTCAATAGCAAAAAGAATCTCTGAATTTGCTCCCTTGAGCAGTAAGTTATGGAGGGTCAAAGTTGACCTTTTGTACAAAAGCTCTCTAGGAGAGACGGTCCTATCTACCAATTTTTCTAAGTCGTATCTCTCTCACAAACTCTATCTACTGATGTACGGAACCAATCATATTACTCTTTCGTACACAGAAGTACAGCTGTCGGAGTACTTTTTGTACCGATACTGTACGACATGGCCTAAATGTCGACACGTGGTATATCTAGATTTGCTCCCTTAATCCTCGGAGATGCCGCTATCCAATGTACTTTTGCCACGTGTCATCCGATGTGGCGATGACCAAAAACCGCCGAAAATCCTCTTCCGCGATCTCGGCATTCATTCCGGCCGTCCGATTAAATGCAGATTTACTCATAGCCGTAATAAATACCTGCGCGGTATTTGTTTCACTATCGAAACAAATGCGCGGTACTTCTTTCTTGTCTGTACGTTAATCCGTACTTTTACATAACCGAATCTATGTATCCTGTAAATAGTTTTCGTTAAATGAATTTGTCAACGTAAAAATGTTTATGTAATTATCAAACCACATAAAATCTAGCACTCGTCATACACTAAATAGATAGAGCGACCGGCTACCGGCATCTTTGACGGCCGGTAGGTACAAGGATCAAATCCTGGTTCCGACAGCTCTACTTTTTGTAAATTAGTAAATCAACTAATTTACTACTGTAAATCAACTAATCTACTACCCGTAAATCTCAGGATAACATGGGGAGCCATGGCTCTAGCTTCATCTTCGACTTTCAATGACTGCAACAAGTGAGGGAGTTGAAGAGAGAAGTTAGAGGCAGACTGCCTTGGCTTCTTCTCTGTATTTTATTTTAGACCTAGAAAATACTAAACTAACCATCAATTTCTACAGGCTGCATTTACCTCTGGGATAGAAAAGAGGTTACTAAGTAGCCATAGGCCGACTTTTGGCAGATTAGCACCAATAGGGATATCATCCCACTCCTCTCTTTTCCGGCCTCACGGGGAAAGGAGGAGTAGAGGGGGGGTCTTCTTTTTCTTCACTTGCCCCTACATTCATTCATCGAGCATGTCCCCTCATTTCCTATGTTTTGCATCCATGTCTATGGGAGGGATTAGGGCAGATTTGGGCATGGCCATATTCCAGGGAAGCATCCGCATCAGGGAGTTTTTACAGGTCTCTTTTGGACAGCTTTGTGGATCATTGGCCCGTCCTCAATACACACAAAGCATGCTCGACAGCTATCTAGCTCGTGTGCATTCTCGGCACAGTCACATTTATCCAGGATTTCCGAACCTCTTTTAACCACGTACTGTTGATATTTGAGTATTTCCTAGGTTTTTATTTAGGATAGGAAAAAATATAGAGGCAATCTGCCTCTGACTCCCTTCTCTAAGCCCCCACAATCGTTATAGTCACTAAAGGTTGGAGAGGGAGCAAGAGCCATTGCTGCGTAAGCTCTCCAGAGAAACAAGGGTAGATAATGGTAGGTTTACTAAAAAGGTGCTTGACGAACCTAAAATTTGATCCTAGAACCTACCGTCCGTCAAACAACCTTTAGCCGTTAGCTTTATCCGTTTAGTCTATGACTAGTGCTAAGACATGTAGGGTTTGATTGATATTCAAATAGTTACACGTAGGGTTTTGTATTTAACTGGATTACGGTATATAGGGCATAGAAACACTTGTACTTTAAGTACAGGACGAAACAAATAGTGCGGACATTTGTTTTGACGGTCCGCATTAAATGACGATATAAATCGGACGGCCGTGGTTAAGCACTGGCTTCGCGAAAAAGATACATCGGTGGTTTGCGGACGTCACCACCCCGGATGACATGTGGCGACATCGTACGGGTCGCGCAATCTCCGAAACGCAAGATAACAAGTTTGGATGTGAGAGTTGTCACCAGTATGGTCCTGTCGTACAGTTGCCGTATATTAAGTACTCTAGCGTGTGTACTATTCTGTACGGTACACTCCACAGAAAGTACTCCGACGCCTATACTTTTCTGTACGGTACAGTCTTGTGATTGGCGTCGGTCTTAGTAGAAGGGGTTTAGAGAGGGAAGAGGACTCAGAATTTTTGGGTAGGTAGTCGCCTCTCTCCCAGAGAGCACCTTGTATTAAAAGGCTAAGTTTGAGGAGCCATAACTATCAACTTAGTTGACCAAATTCAGTGATTTTTTTTGCTATCGACTCGAGGAGTCTGCACTACACTAGGGTTAGAGTGTTTTCTTACCAGGGTGGCTGCATTTGGAACGGAAAGTCAAAGTGGGGAATGTTATCCAAAACCCATATTTTAACTTTGCAGTCTGTGGTGGAACTGAGCACACAGAAAGTCTTATTTCACAGAGGTGAAGTAGTAATGGTGTTGTGATTGTCAAGGGGTCAATCATTTGGGTTTATATAAATTTGGAGTCGGCACTATCTAGATTAGCTTATTCGGATTTGCAAATTTTGTGTGGCAATCGAGCCCGTAGAATATCAGGTTATGGGCCCACCATCTAGGGTGCTTATGTTCGTTGGAAGAGACTTCACTTCATCGGAGTTTACGATGAAGGGATTACTTTTCGAAAAGC
Organism: Zygnema cylindricum; assembly: GCA_037447655.1. Classification (NCBI taxonomy): domain Eukaryota; kingdom Viridiplantae; phylum Streptophyta; class Zygnematophyceae; order Zygnematales; family Zygnemataceae; genus Zygnema; species Zygnema cylindricum. The sequence goes on from JBBHKE010002273.1 coordinate 64,602, forward strand.
ACTTATGGGGAATTTTTTTGCAACAAGTGAGGTGTCCGCCACCAAGCTTTGGAGGAACTCACTATGGAGAATCATCTGGAGCTTTCTAGAAAACCAACCGGAGTAAGGATGCAACGGAAGGTTAAGGGAAAATCATTACCATGGAAGGGGGAAAAGGGGAGAAGGATAAAGAGACACCGATGGTGAGGGGAGATACGCTCTCAGCTACGGTCCCACTTGTGGGGGATTATAACTGAAGAAAATGACAAAAAAAATTGGGAATATAAAAACACTATAGCAAAACATCTCATACTTAGATATGTGTCTAAGTCCATAGCTATTACTCTTTTAAATCTAACCAAGTCTTTGGAAATTTGGGAAACACTACTTCAAATTTATAAGAGTGAAACTATACAGAGGCAGCAATTAGTAAAACAAGAAATAGAGGCCTCTGTTTATAAAAGCGGTAGCATGATAGAGTTTTGCAATGATACTATTGCATTATATATTGAGCTTGCTAGTGCGGGATATGTAAAATCAGAGGTGAGAAAGACAAACACACAAAATGAGTACGAAGACATAATTTACCGTATATAGGCAATGGATTGCTCCGTATCGACTAGGAGCATTACCATGGGGATGATTCTTGTGAGGGAATGCACTTTGGAGCTTCGTAGGGGAAGTGACAGGTTGAATGCACTAACAGCTGGTGGTGACTCGCGGAAGCGTGATGAGAGAAACGGAAACGGCGGTGACTCGCGGAAGCATGATGTGAGGAATGGCGGTGACGAGTGGAAGCGTGATGAGAGGAAGAAAGACAAAGGTAAACGTTATCGAAACTTCGGTGGAAAGAGAAGGAGAGGAAAAGAAAGGGGAACTTTGAAAAAGGGGGTTTGCTTCTTTTGTAGGGAACCGGGTTACTATATGGAGGAGTGTCTTTGTTTAGAAGAACTTAGAAGGTGGAATGTAAATGAGGAGGAAGAAAGAGAAGAGGAAAAAGAGGATGAAGAAATTTTGGAGCTTCTTTACATCGGTAGAATGGAGAAGTTAGAAAAACACACCGAGATTCCACGGAGGCAACATTGTGCTTTTGGAGGTATAAAGGAAGTAAAGAGAGGGGAGGTACTTGAGGATGTTGAGGAGTGTAGAGTGAATGACTTAGAGATGAGAAAGTCAGATCTAGGATTCATAAGTGAAAAAGGGAAAGAGAAAATTAATGAGGATAATTTCATAGATATTTTGGAAATTTGAAACTGGTCTGAAAGGGAAACTTCAACGGATTCTGAGGAAAAGGGAGAAGTAAATCTAGAGGGGGCTCTAAAGGATAGGGGAGAAAAAAGATATTAAATGGAAGGTTTAGGAGAGGAGAAATATTTATTGGGAATAATATTAGAAAGTGATAGTGGAAAGAATTCCATGGGAGAGAGTGAGGAAAGTTTAGAAAATGGGGTAATCATCATGGATAGAAATATGAGTTCGGAAGATGTAGATTTTATGAGGAACTTAGTGGGGACTCTTGAAATAAGGATATATTTCGGGGGTAATGGTTTTGACATCACTAATGGGAGTGATGTAATCTATGAAGGTGTACCCGTAAAAGGGTTAGCATCTGAGTGTGTGTTGCAGATTGGAGATGGGGCTGGATGGTTGAATTGAAAGAGGGAAGTCGGTTTTTGTGTGGATGGAAAAGAGATGAGGTGGATAATATCTTTGTTCGGATTTATGAAAAGTGGGATGCTAAATAAAATGTATGATAAACTAGATAGAATGTTTACTTCAGCTTATTTAAAAGACCTTACTAAATATGAGTGTGTTGTCTTAAAGTTTTATGAAAGGAAAAAGAAAAGGAAAACGAAAAGGGGAATAAAATGTGTTTTTATTTGTTTGTAAGAATTGAAGGAAATAGACTAGAAAATAAGAGGAGTGTTGATATTTGAGTATTTTCTAGGTCTTTATTTAGGATAGGAAAAAGAGCAGAGGTAGTCTGCCTATGACTCTCTTCTCTAAGCCCCCACACTTGTTGTAGTCGTTGAAGGATGGAGAGGGAGCTAGAGCCATGGCTGCCTAAGCTCCCAAAAAGACAGGAGTAGATAATGGTAGGTTTACTAAAAATGAAAGGAGTAGATAATACTAAAAATGTATTAGACGGACCCAAGATTTGATCGAGGTACCTGTCGTCCGTCAAAGAACCCATAGGCGTTAGCTTTATCCGTTGAGTCTAGGACTAATGCTAGGACATGTAGGGTTTAGTTACACGCAAGGTTTTCCATTTAACTCGATTACGGTATATAGGGCATAGAAACACTTGTACTTGAAGTACCAGACGAAATAAATAGTACGTATATTTGTTTTGACGGTCTGCATTAAATGACGATATAAATCGGACGGGAGTGGTTAAGCACCGGCTTTGTGGAAAGGATAATTTGGCGGTTTGCGGACGTCACCACTCCGGATGACACATGGCGACATCGTTCGGGTTGCGGAATCTCCGGAACGCAAGATAACAAGTTTGGATGTGATAGCTGTCACCTGTATGGTCCTGTCGTACAGTTGTCGTACAGAAAGTACTCCAGCGCCTGTACTTTTTTGTACGGTACAGTGTTGAAATTTAAGTATTTTACAGGTCTAGAGATTGTAAAATAAAAGTCAAAACAATGACAGCTTGCCTCTAACTATTCACTAAAGTCCCCACACTTGTCGCAGTCAGTGAAGACTTGAGAAGGAGTTAGATCCATGGCTGCCTAGGCTGTCCAAAGAGCACAAGAAGGCAAATCTCGATAGAGTAACCTAAAATATTTGACGGGCCCAGGATTTTATCCGGATATCTGCCGTCCATCAAATTAGCCGGTAACCTTAACCTATAAGTCTAGGACTAGTATTACGTTATATAAGGTTTGATAAATATATAAATTGTTACACATAGATTAATTCATTTAACCGAGAATAGATACTTAGTGCATAGATACAGTTTGATTTAGTATGGAGTACGGTATGGGGACGGAACGGATACCGTGCATTTGTTTCGATAGCGAAACAAATACCGCGCGTCGAATTTCAGCGGCTAGGATTATAGCCGGTTTTGATCGGACGGCGGCGATAGGCGCCGCAATCACGGAAGAGTTACTTTTGGCGTTTTACGGCCTTTGCCACATCAGATGATACGTGGCGTGATAACATTGGGTTACAGGAACTCCGGAGATTACAGGAACAAATCCTGATTTGACACGTGTTGACATTTTGGCCATGTTGTACTATGGCTGTACAAAAAGTACACCGGAACCTGTACTTTTCTGTACGACACAGTAATTTGATTGGTGCCGTACTTCAGTAGATAGAGTTTTAGAGGGGGAATACGACTTATAAAATTTTGGGTAGGTAGCTGCCTCTCCCAGAGAGCACCTTGTATAAATGGCAAACTTTGGCCAGCCATAACAATAATTTACTTGACCATTTTCAGTGATTCTTTTTGCTGCAGACTCAGGGGAGTCCAGGCTACACAAGTATGTAGTGGGTCAGAGTTTTTGCTTGGCAAGGTGGCTGTATTTCTTAGGGAAAGTCAAAATGGGTGAATCTGTCCAAAACTCATATTCTAATTTTGCATTCTGTGGTGGAATTGAGCAGATAGAAAGTCTTATTTCACAGGGGTGAAGCTACAATGGGTTTGTGATTGTCAAGGGTCAGTCATTTGGGTTTGTATCAGCTTAGAGTCGGCACTATCTAGATAAGCTTCTTTTGGATCTGCGATTTCTGTGGGCAATGGAGCACACAGAGTTTCATACAGTCCTTTGATTGGCATCGTGCTTCAGTAGAAGGGGTTTAGAGTGGGACTAGGACTTAAAAATTTCGCGTAGGTAGCCGCGTCTCTCCTAGAGAGCACCTTGTATAGAAGGCTAACTTTGAGTTGTCATAACTATCAACCCAATTGACCAATTTCAGTGATTCTTTTTGCTGCGGACTCAAGGGAGTCTAGGCTACACAAGAGTGTAGTCGGTCAGAGTATTTTCTTGCCAGGGTGGTTGCATTTGGAAGGGAAAGTCAAAGTGGGGAATGTTATCCAAAACCCATATTCTAACTTTGCATTTTGTGGTGGAACTAAGCACACAGAAAGTCTTAGCTTCTTTGGATCTGCAAATTCTGTGCGGCAATGGAGCCCATAGAATTTCACGTACGGTCACTAGTGTACAGATATTGGAGTGTAACAGATCGGACCAGATTCCTCTATTTTTCACACGGAGCTTGACACAATTTGGTTCACGCCTAACGGAGGTCGTACGACCAAGTTATTCCGCTTCTAAGATTGCAATTTCACCACCTAGAAGCAGTTTCCCGCACCCCTAGCGGAGGGTACTGCAACTTTGAGATCTCCATAGGACCTCAAAGTAGGCAACTCACACGAAGCCTTTAAAATAACCTTGACCCGTTTGTGTTTCAACAAGAATAACTGCCACTTTGGCAGACAAAAACTTTAACCACCTTCACCCTTGTGAATGGAAGACTCTCTTAAGTCGATAGCAAAAATAATCTCTAAATTTGCTCCCTTGAGTAGTAAGTTATGAAGGGTTAAAGTTGACTGTTTGTATAGAAGCTCTTTGGGAGAGAGGGTCCAATCTATCAAATTTTTCTAAGTCTTATCTCTGTGTAGAACTCCATCTACTAAAGTACGGCACCAATCATAATACTGTATCGTACATAAAGGTACAGGTGTCGGTGTACTTTCTATACGGCCATTGTACGACAAGGCCAACAAGTCGACACATGTCACTTTTGGATTAGTTTATGTAATCCGCGGAGATGCCGTAATCCAATGTGATTGTGCCACGTGGCAATTGATGTGACGTCGACCGCAAACCGCCGAAAACCTATTCCGTAATCTAGGCATGCTTCGTGGCCGTCCAATTAAGCCGGATTACAATCGTGGGCCTTATAAATACTTGCGCAATATTTGTTTCGTCTTCGAAACAAGATGCGCGGTATCCGTTTCGGATTTTCCGTACCCCGTAGATTACAAACTGTATCTATGTCTAAATATAACGTTAAATAAAATAGCTTACGTGTTATCATGTAAATAGCCACCAAACCGTATATACTCTATCATTGAATTTGACTAATTGGCTGAGGTAACCGGCTACGGGCCACCCTGACAGACGGCAGGTACCGGGTTCAAATCTTGGGTCCGTCAAGATCTATTTTGGTAAATATACCAACCTAAGGTCTGTCCCCGTCCGGATAGCATAGGCGGCCATGGTTATATCTCCCTCTCCAACTTTCAGTGACTGCGACAAGTGTGGAAGCTGGAGAGAGGAGTTAAAGTCAGACTGCCTCTGCTTCTTTTCTGCATTTTACAAACCTAAAAAATACAAGAATAACCTTTAATTTCTACACTCGCTTTATTTTCTAGTCACTCTTTATTTTAAGACCACACTTCTTCTACAAAAAAATAGTTTAGTGGAAGGCACAGGTTTGGTCATCATATCAGCTACCATTTCACTATATGGTTTATACTCCAAACTGATTATCTTGTTTTCTACTTTCTCCTTAACAAAGCTAAGTCTAATTTCCATGTGTTTGGCTTTAAAGTGATGTTTAGGATTGGCAGAAATGGCAATGGCAGCCTTATTATCACAAAACACTTTTTGGACACCACTCTTAAGATGATCAAGCTCACCAAACAAAAAATGACACACAGTATAACTCCCTCTTCCAACCTCCCCTCACTTACCTTATTTAATTCCATAGGAGTGGTACAACTATTAGCCTTGTCCATTTGGAATTTTTCTAATATGTTTCCAATGGCCTCCTTTTGAGTTAATCTTATTATTTTTCTATCTCTGTCTCTCTCTACCTGAATTCCCAAAATATATCTTGCTTCTCCCATATCTTTCATCTCAAATCTTCCTTTTAGATCATTTTTCAACTTATTTATTTTATCTATAGATTTACTTAAAATAAACAAAACATCAACATAAATTGCAATAAAAATAATTCCTTCCTCATCTTCAAACAAATAAATTGAGTGATCTGAGCTGATCCGAATTTATCCCAAACCTGTAAGAAACTCATCGAGCTTCTTGTTCCATTGTCGGGGCGCCTGTTTCAGCCAATACACAGATTTGATCAATCGGCATATCTTACTTTCCTCCCCTTGCTCCACAAATATTTTGGGCTTTCGCATAAAAATTTTACTCTTCCAACTCTCTGTTGAAAAGACGTACTTTATAGTTCAATTCTATAGTTTAGTTAGAATGTAAAGAGAGAGAAAAAGAGAACCAAAGGCACGCCATGGATGCCGCATCATTTAGGAGGGAGAATGAAATAGAAGGTATTTTACTATTTGTAGCACAAGACTACCTCTAGCCGGATTTGAACCGGGGTCTACGGAATACTATTTAGACCTTAGCCTTGTCCAATAAGGCACTAGCGAAACGATATATGTATTACGTTTTACGCATATTTATGTATTTGTTAAACGGCTAATTTGCAGCAGACTAACGAAAACACACATTAATCAATTCATGCATAGAAGCGAATCGAAGCAGCATAAATACAAATGATCGGACGGCCACAATTGCAGCCGCCACCCGCAATTAACTTTTGGCGGCCTTTGGGGATAGCGTCACGCGATGCCACATGGCACCATACTATTGGATAGCGGATAAGATAGGAGGAGGAACCATGGCTCCCGTTTTGACAGGCGTCACTTTGAAAGCCATGTCGTACAATGGCCGTACAATAAGTACATCGCCTAATGTACCGTCTTGTACTATATAGTGTTTCTATTGGACTAGGGTTTAGTAGTAGGCAGTCGTAAGTAGGCAGAATTGGACTTAGTGAAATCTAGGTACCTCTCTCTAAGAGAGCTTGTAACTATAAAGGTCATATTTGACCAACCATAACTTCTTACTCAGGGGAGCAAATTCATTGATTCTTTTTGCGTTTCACTCAGGGGAGTCTTGTCCTCACAAGGGTGAGAATAGTCAGAATATTTGTGTGCCTGGGCGGCGCTTATTCAGCGGGAAAGTAGAAGGGGCAAATATTATCCTAGAGGCTTTACAGAGGCTGCTCACTCTCTGGGTCAATGGAGACCACAGAATTGCAGGTTATGGGCCCACCCTTTTGGGTGCCCATATTTGATGGATCATACTTTTTTTATTGGGAAATGATGATGGAGGGAGAACTATTTGAGAAACACCTATGGAGCATAGTGTCCGGACAAGTTCGATGCCCACCTCCACCTGGGTTTGGAGGAACGCGTTTTTTTGGCACCTCCGCCTCTACAGTAGGTAGAACAGCTGCCACCATCACTGAGGATGAAGACGAGGAAGGAGAGGAGATTGTCATGGAAGGAGAAATGGGAGGAGTTGCAACTCAAGTGACACCATTGCCGAAGGCGATACCGGCAGCAACACCACTAGCAACGGCGACAAGGGTTCAGATCGAAAGATCGGAGTATGAAAAGTGGAACTTCAAAGACAAGGTTGCTAAGCTCTTAATTCTTAAAAGTGTAGCAAAGGGCATTGCCATTTCCCTTATCACGTCAAATCTTCATCTCAGATTTGGATATCACTAGTTAACAAATATAAAAGTGGATCATTGCAACAGCAACAGTTGGCAGAAAACAAGATTGCAGCTTATACTTATAAGGGAGGAAGCATGAATAATTATTGCAATGATTTAGGAGCATTATTTGGAGAGCTAGAGAGTGTAGGTAACTGATGTTCTGATAGAAAAAGAGTGAACACATTAATGATGAAACTACCTGAAGAGTATGAGAATATCATTAATCGATTGCAGGACATAGGAGATAGCAATTGGAATTGGGATGACACATTGGGAATGATTTTAGTGAAAGAAAGCACCATATAGCTTAGGAGAGGGAGTCCAAGTGTTCAAGCTTTGTCTGCAGGAGCTGATTGGCGGAATCGCGATGAGGGGATAGAGAAAGATCCTTATCGAAACTTTAGAGGAAGAGGACAAGGAGGTGGCAGATTTGATACACAGGGGAGAGGAACTTCTCGAGGAGGATTATGTCACTTCTGCAAGAAATCGGGACACTATATAGCAGATTGTGGCAAACTTGCAGATCTTCGACTAAAAGATGGGCAAGGGAACTCAAGAAATGGAGGGAAAAAAAAGGCTTTCCTAACTCAAGTTCATGATGAGCAAGAGAACGAAGAAACCGAACAGGAAGAGGAGCTTGAGGAGCTTGAGGAGCTTATTCTTAATCTGAAAAACACTGAAAAGCATGTTGACATTCCACGGAGACAAAAGTGTGCTTTCGGAGGTAAGAGGGATCCACTTGAAGATGGGTGGATCATACACTCAGGGGCCTCAATGCATATGTGCAAAGATAAAAGGTGGTTCATTAAACTAAGAAAGATCCCAACAGTTGAGATAGAGTACGGAGATGGTAGAGTAGAAACCACAAGTCTTGTTGGAACTGTTCACTTGAAGGTTCTAGTTAATGGAAAAGGCCTCAATTGTAACACTCTCAGAAGTTCTTTACATTCCACAGCTTAGTAAGAACTTGGTCTCAACATATGTCCTAGATGAAAAGGAGTTTGAAACAGGAACTAGGAAAGAAATCTTCACAGCAAGCTTTGATAATGAGGTTTATTTCATAGCTGAGAAGGACAGTCAGGGAAGGTTCAGAATTGTGCTTTGCAATGAAAAGAGTGTTTTTTACTCGTGTGCAAGTGAGATGATGCTTTGGTACAAAAGGTTGGGGCATGTGCATCTAGATAGATTAAAGAAAATGAAGAAAATTGGAATAGTGGAGGGTATTACTTTTGAGGATGATGAGACATTTGATGATTGCAGTGGATGTGCCCAAGGGAAGATTCATAGACTTCCATTTCCAAAGGCAACCACATATAGGAGAGAGAAAGTATTGGATATAATTGACAGTGATGTTTGGGGACCTGCTAGATATGCTTCACATGGGGGGAAGAGGTGGATGTTAACTATCACAGATGATTGGTCTAGATACACGAAGGTATACTTTCTCAGACATAAGTCAAAGGTATAGAGATGTTTCAAAGAGTATAAAGTATGGAGTGAAAAACTACGCGAAACCTCAATAAAAGAGATAAGAGTGATAATGGGAAAGAATACACCTCAAGGGAATTTGAAGAATATCTTAAAGAAGAAGGAATTCATCATGAGAAAACTGTTCCCTATAATCCGGATCAAAATGGAGTAGCAGAAAGAGTGAATAGAACTTTAGGAGATATGTCCAGAAGTATGTTAACTGATAAGACGATAGGGTTGCAGTTTTGGGAGGAGTCTATGAACTACGCTAATTTCATCAAAAATAGAGTTCTAACTTCAGCAAATAAGGAGGAAACTCCGTATGAGAGGTGGACAGGAAGAAAGCCTGATTTGTCTAGTTTGAGAGTGTTCGAAAGTCAAGTCTAAAGTTTGGATTCCGATAAGACTAAATGGAAGTTAGAGGGGAGAGGGAAGCCAGGATATCTTGTAGGATATGATGAGAGCACAAAAGGATACCGAGTTTATGACTTGAAAAAGAAAGATAAAATTTTGGTAAAACACATAGTGGTGATGAATGAAGAGAAGTCCATTGATCCATTCAAATATAATAAGGAAGTCAAAATCAGATTTGAAACGGATCAGTTTTCTGACTTTGACTTTGAAAATGAAGAGAAGGAAGAGGGAGAAAAAGAAAAATCTGCAGATTTTCCAAAGGAGAAGGAGGAAAGGACAACATCTAAGGCAACGCCACAATACAAAGTGGAAACCGAAGAGGAACTTGATGAGACACCGGAATTGGAAGATAGGGGAGCTGAAAATCTCCCTAAACGAAACCCAAGGATGCCTTACATACCGGCAACCGATTTTGAAGGGGGAAGAAGAAGTAGTAAACTACTTCAAGAAAGACAAGTAAATAACCAACTCACAAAGATGTCTCACCCAAATGAACCTCAAACATACTTAGAGGCCATAAACACTCCAGAAAGTAGCCGGTGGATCACAGCTCTAAATGAAGAAATGGCCTCTATCATGGAAGCCAATACATGGGAGTTGGTAGATTGTCCACCGGACCGAAAACCGATCGGATGTAAGTGCTTTTTTAAACTTAAATTAAACATGGATAATACCATTGAAAGGTACAAAGCTAGGTTAGTTGCAAAATGATATACTCAGAAAAAAGGGAAAAACTACGAAGAAACCTTTGCACTTGTTGTCAGATTTCCTTCTGTTAGAATCCTTTTAAGTATAGTCGCAGCGGAGGATATGGAAATCCACCAGATGGATATTAAAACGGCCTTTTTGCACGGAGAGTTGGAAGAAGAAATTTACATGAGGCAACCGAAAGGATTCGTGGAAAGTGGGGAAGAAAACAAAGTTTGCAAACTGATAAAATCACTCAATGGGCTTAAGCAAGCCGCGCGACAGTGGAATATAAAGCTCGACGAATTTCTGACCGGTTTGGGGTATATCAGAATTAGTTCAGATCACTCCATATATTTATTTGAGGATGACGATTGAGTGATATTTATTGCTATTTATGTGGATGATTAGTTGGTCTTAAGCAAGTCATTAGATAAAATTAAAAAACTAAAACGGGATCTTAGAAGTCGCTTTGACATGAAAGATCTCGGCGAAGCAAAGAACATTTTGGGAATTCAAATGGAGAGAGATATAGGGAATAGGATTATAAGACTCACTCAGAAAGAAACAATTGGTAATATGCTAGAAAAATTTCAAATGGAGAAAGCAAACGGATGTACTATGTAGAAATAAAAGGTTATTTTAGTATTTTCTAGGTTTTGCAAAATGCAAAAAAAGAAGCCGAAGCATTCTGCCTCTAACTTCTCTCTTCAGCTCCCACACTTGTCGTAGTCACTGAATGTTGAAGAGGGAGCTAGAGCCATGGCTGCCTATGTTGATTAGAGATAGAATTACGTGTTGTATATTTTGGTAGATTTACCAAAATAGAAATTGACGGACCCTGGATTTGAACATGGTACCTACCGTCTGTCAACATAGCCGGTAGCCTTAGCCAGTTAGTCTGGCATCATGGTTGGACATATAGGGTTTCGTAATTATTTAGATGTTAACACGTAGCCTATTTTCATTCAACGGAATATTTAGACATAGATACAGTTGTAATGTACAGCCACGGAACATCCGAAACGGATACCGCGCATTTTGTTTCGAAGGCGAAACAAATAGTGCGCAAGTATTTATGACGGCCACGATTGTAATCCGACTTCATCGGACGGCCACGAAGCATGCCGAGATCGCGGAATGAGTTTTCGGCGGTTTATGGTCGACGTCACATCAATTGCCACGTGGCACAATCACATTGGATTTCGGCATTCTGGGGATTCCGGGAATGAATCCAAAAATGACATGTGTCGACTTGTTGGCCATGTTGTACAATGGCCGTACACAAAGTACATCGGTACATGTACCTTTATGTGCGATACACTCTTATGATTGGTGCCGTACTTCAGTAGATAGAGTTTTAGAGAGAGATAGGACTTAGAATTTTTTGATAGATTAGACCATCTCTCCCAGAGAGCTCCTGTACAAAAGGTCAACTTTGACTCTTCATAACTTACTGCTCAGGGGAGCAAATTCAGAGATTCTTTTTGCTATAGACTCACGGGAGTCTTGCCTTTACAGGGGTGAAGGTGGTCAGAATTTTTGTCTGCCAAGGTGGCAGTTATTCTTGCTGAAACACAAAGGGGTCAGGGTTATCCTGGAAGCTTCGTGTGAGCTGCCTACTTTGAGGTCCTATGGAGGTCTCAGAGTTTCAGGTTATGGGCCCCACCATCTAGGGTGCCCATATTCAATGGAGTTGGCTTCATATACTGGGAAAGTTTGATGACAGGAGCTCTATGTGAGAAACGGTTTTGGGGAATAGTGAGTGGACGGGTGAGGCGTCCATCCAGTCTAGGGATACCTCCAGGGTTTACAAGAGGCAGATTCACTAGAGATGCAGATTCATCACAATGGAGGAGACAAAGGAAGGAGAGGTGGTGGACAAAAAAAGGAGAAGGAGACAATCACACCAATAGCAACCGGTTCGGCATTCATGTCACCTATTCCGAGGAACGAGGAGAATGATATCGATACGTGGGACTTCAACAATATGACGGCTAAGCACTTGATCCTCCGCCATCTTACTCAAGGGCTTGCATCTCCCCATTTGCAGGTAGAGAGAGCATCCGATCTTTGGATGGCTCTCATAGAGATGTACCGAAGTGGTACGATTCAGCAACAACAGTTGGTTGATCAGAAAATTAAGGAGTATGCATACAAAGGGGGGAAGATGTTGGATTTTTGCAATGGGCTTGCTACACTTTTCATGGAACTAGAAAGTGCTGGAAAAGTATTTAGTGAAAAGGAAAAGGTTAATTATTTACTGATGAAGTTACCTGAGGAGTTCGAGAACATAGTAAACCGTGTGCAGGACTTGGCGGACTCAAGGTGGATTTGGAATTCAGTGGTAGGAATGATTCTCTTTCGAAGAATACAATTAAGATCCGAAAGGGAGGAAAGAGCGGGCAAGCTTTTGCAGCCAGGACTGATTGGAGAAACAATGATTCCAGAAAATAGGTTGGAAATTATTGAGGGGAGCTGTGGAAAAATCAGACCGAGGAGTTCGGACCAAGGACTCTCAAGGGATTGTGCCATTTTTGTAAGAAACCCGGGCACTATATGGCTGAATGCACTAAGTTAACCGAGCTGCGGTTAAAGGAGGGGCAGATTGGTGGACCCCCGAGAGGAAAGAAAAAGGCCCTTGTGACACAGGTACATGAGGCGGAATCCGAGGACGAGGACGATGAACTCCTATTGGATGAGGAGTTGGAAGCGAAAAGAGAGGTCGAAATTCCACGAAAGCAGAAATGTGCTTTTGGTGGATTGAAAGGTGAAGCAGGCAGGATTGTAGATTCAAATGCATCCACGCACATGTGTAAAGATAAACACCTGTTCATTAAGATAAGAAAGATTCCCACCGTAGAGATAGAGTACATGGATGGGAGGATAGTCACTACTACTCTTTTAGGATCGGTAGATCTAAAAGTGTTAGTAGAAGGAAAGACATCTATAGTTACATTCTCCGATGTGTTGTTTATTCCGGAGCTGAACAAAAACCTCATCTCTACGTTTGTATTAGATGATAAGGGTTTTGATACAATCAATAGGAAATGAGTAATTACTGCTAGTTTTGAGAAGGAAGTTTATTTCACTGCTGAAAAAGGTAGCCAAGGGATGTTTAGGTTGATTTAAGGCAATGAAAAGAAGAAACTTTACTATGCTGGTATTCATGATATAATGTTGTGGCATAAGAGGCTTGGGCATGTGAATCTAGATAAATTAAGAGAGATGAAAAAGATGGGAGTAGTGGAAGGGATTCAGTTCGGTGAAAGTGAGAATCTAAGTGATTGTAGTGGATGTGCTCAAGGTAAAGCACACAGGTTACCATTCCCAAAAACTGCCACCTATAAGGGAGAAAAGATTCTAGATTTAGTACACATAGATATATGGGGGCGGGCTAGTGTGCCATCACCCGGGGGGAAGAGATTTATGATGACTATCACTGATGATTGGTCTCGGTATTCCAGGTTGTATTTTTTGAAAAATAAGTCAGAGGCTCAGGAATGTTTTAAACAATATAAAGCATGGGGTGAAAAACTCCATGAAACCTCAATCAAGAGAGTAAGGAGTGACAATGGTGGAGAGTATACCTCCAACCAGTTTGAGGATTTTATGAGAGAAGATGGAGTGCAACACCAAAAGAAATTTCCTGAAAATCCTGAGCAAAATAGTGTAGCCGAAAGATTAAATAGAACACTAAGTGATAGTGCTAGGAGTATGTTGTCAGATAAGAAGATAGGAAAGAAGTTTTGGGCCGAAGCAATGAACTGTGCAAATTATCTAAAAAATAGAGTTCTTACTTCAGGAGTAAAAGGCGAAACACCCTATGAGAGATGGACAGGCCGAAAACCAGATGTTTCACACTTAAAGGTTTTTGGTAGTCAAGTGTTCAGTTTAGACACAGATCGGTCAAACTGGAAGTTAGACCCAAAAGGAAAACGAGGATATCTACTAGGATATGATGAAGGTGTAAAAGGATATAGAGTCTACGATCTCAAAAGAGAGGATATTATCCTAGAGAAGCATCTAGTGGTTATGGATGAAGGAAAATCTATAGATCCCTTTAAGCATACAAAGACAGTCAAAATCAGATTTGAGTCAGAAAATTCTAATGACTTTGAGCTTCTTAACTATCCAGGATTTCAAGAAGCTGATGATCTTGCAGGTTCGGATCAGATCGAGAAAGACCCAAATGTGGAACCCCTAGTAGTAACTCCAACCGAAGCGGAAGACGTGGTGGAAATCGACCCGGAATCAAGGGATAGGGGAGAAGTAGAAACTGTTCGGAAGAATCCAAGAGAACAATATATTTCGGCAACCGAGTTTGAGGGAGGAAGAAGCAGCAGCAAAAGACTGGAAGAGAGACAAGTTAACAATAAGGTAACCAATCTGTCACACCTTGATGAACCTCAAACTTATAATGAGGCAATGACTTGTCCTGAAAGAAATCGGTGGAAGACAGCCATTAACGAGGAGATGGCCTCAATTATGGCTGCCGATACATGGGAATTGGTGGATTGTCCTCCTGACAGGAAGCCAATTGGGTGTAAGTGGGTATTTAAGCTGAAAATCAACCCGGATAACACCATAAAGCGCTACAAGGCTCGGTTAGTGGCGAACGGATTTACCCAGAAAGAGGGAATTGACTACGAGGAGACTTTTGCCCCGGTCGTCAGGTTTCCTTCAATTCGGATACTTCTCAGTATGGCGGCAACAGAAGACATGGAAGTGCATCAGATGGACATCAAGACGGCCTTCCTACATGGAGAGTTGGAAGAGGAAATTTTTATGCGACAGCCCGAAGGATTTGTGGAGCAAGGGGAGGAAAGCTAGGTATGTCGATTAATCAAATTTTTGAATGGGCTGAAACAGGCGCCACGGCAATGGAACAAGAAGCTCGATGAGTTTTTTACAAGTTTGGGATATATTCGGATTAGCTAAGATCACTCAATTTATTTGTTTGAAGTTGAGGAAAGAATTATTTTTATTGCAATTTATGTAGATGATTTGCTTGTTTTAAGTAAATCTATGGATAAAATAAATAAGTTGAAAAATGATTTAAAAGGAAGATTTGAGATGAAGGATATGGGAGAAGCAAGGTATATTTTGAGAATTCAGGTAGAAAGAGACAGAGATAGAAAGATAATAAGATTAACTCAAAAGGAGGCCATTAGAAACATGTTAGAAAAATTCCAAATGGACAAGGCTAATAGTTGTACCACTCCTATGGAATTAAAGAAGGGAAGTGAGGGGAGTGAGGAAGAGGGAGTTATAATCTTAGATGATGAGGTAGGCTTGGAAGACAAAATATTTATGCAGACCATCCCTTATAGAGAAGTAGTGGGCAGCCTAATATATTTTATGAATTGTACCCATCCGGACATAGCTGCAGCTGTAGGAGTACTAAGTAGGAGTCTGAATGCTCCCACTAAGAAAAATTGGGAGGCAGCTAAAAGAGTCCTTAGATATCTCATAGGGACTAACAATCTATGGTTCCATTTGGGTGGTAACAATACTGACATCACCACTTGGAGTGATGCCAGCTATGGGGATGCTCTTATGAGGAGATGACCATCTGGATATGTATTGTATGTGGGTGATGGGGCTTGCTGCTGGAGCAGCAAGCAGCAAAAGGTCATTGCTCAGTCCACCATGGAGGCCGAGTACATGGCTTCTTGCTCTGCTGTAAAAGAATTAATGTGGGTCAAGTCTTTGCTTGGTGAGCTTGGACAACTTAAGAGTGGTGTCCAAAAAGTGTTTTTTGATAATCAGGCTGCCATTGCCATTTCTGCCAATCCTAAACATCACTTTAAAGCGAAACACATGGACATTAGGCTTAGCTTTGTTAGGGAGAAAGTAGAAAACAAGATAATCAGTTTGGAGTATAAACCAGATAGTGAAATGGTAGCTGATATGGTGACCAAACCTGTTCCTTCCCCTAAACTAATTTTCTGCCAAGAGAAGTGTGGTCTTAAATTAAAGAGTGACTAGAAAATAAGGGGAGTGTAAAAATAAAAGGTTATTTTAGTATTTTCTAGGTTTTGCAAAATGCAGAAAAGAAGCCGAAACAGTCTGCCTCTAACTTCTCTCTTCAGCTCCCACACTTGTCGTAGTCACTGAATGTTGAAGAGGGAGCTAAAGCCATGGCTGCCTATGCTGATTAAAGATAGAATTACGGGTTGTAGATTTTGGTAGATTTACCAAAATAGAAATTGACAGACCATGGATTTGATCCTGGTACCTAGCGTCCGTCAACATAGCCGGTAGCCTTAGCTAGTTAGTCTGGCATCATGGTTGGACATATAGGGTTTCGTAATTATTTAGATATTAACACGTAGCCTATTTTCATTCAACGGAATATTTAGACATAGATACAGTTGTAATGTACAGCCACGGAACATCCGAAACGGATACCGCGCATTTTGTTTCGAAGGCGAAACAAATAGTGCGCAAGTATTTATGACGACCACGATTGTAATCCGACTTCATCGGACGGCCACGAAGCATGCCGAGATCGCGGAATGAGTTTTCGGCGGTTTATGGTCGACGTCACATCAATTGCCACGTGGCACAATCACATTGGATTTCGGCATCTCTGGGGATTCCGGAAATGAATCCAAAAATGACATGTGTCGACTTGTTGGCCATGTTGTACAATGGCCGTACACAAAGTACATCAGTACATGTACCTTTATGTGCGATACACTCTTATGATTGGTGCCGTACTTTAGTAGATAGAGTTTTAGAGAGAGATAGGACTTAGAATTTTTTGATAGATTAGACCATCTCTCCCAGAGAGCTCTTGTACAAAAGGTCAACTTTGACTCTTCATAACTTACTGCTCAGGGGAGCAAATTCAGAGATTCTTTTTGCTATAGACTCACGGGAGTCTTGCCTTTACAGGGGTGAAGGTGGTCAGAGTTTTTGTCTACCAAGGTGGCAGTTATTTTTGCTGAAACACAAAGGGGTCAGGGTTATCCTAGAGGCTTTGTGTCAGCTGCCTACTTTGAGGTCCTATAGAGGTCTCAGTGTTAGCTCGACGAATTTCTGACCGGTTTGGGGTATATCAGAATAAGTTCAGATTACTCCATGTATTTATTTGAGGATGAGGATGGAGTAATATTTATTGCTATTTATGTGGATGATTTGTTGGTCTTAGGGTATGGTTACATCAGGAGGTCTCTGTAATAGTACGGACAGCAAAATTTCTGTATTACAGAGGCCTCGGTTACATCGCGTATCATCTGTAAACAAGTTTTTATATACGTGTTCTGATTTGAGTGATTCCACGTAGGTCGACGATCAAATCTATAAAATCGTCAAAGATTTGGAAACCGACCATTTTCGTATAAAAATCCGTACTTGCGTATTACGTACGTGTACTTCACAAGTGTACCGCGTCAATGTACCTCAGAGATCTCCTTCACGCTGCTGACTTTCAGGAAAAAACCGTATTTCTTTTCGGCAAAAATTTTACGGTCACCTTGTCCGAAGGCACGTGACTTTGTGGACGTGTGAAAATTTTCATATTTCATCGACGCACGTGTCTGACGTCCAGGTGTAGCGATTTGACTGGTTCTGTATTGCTGAACCCACCTCGGCGAGGTGGGTTCACCAATACAGAGGCGTATGGAGCGATTGCTTCGCAGATGAAGACCAAAATGTAATCGGACGGTCGATGTCTTCTCCTGGATACTTGGAGAATCGTAATCTTATTTTCTGTAATGTTGTTTTTAAGAAACTCACGAAAATATAGTACGGCATGGTACGGGCAAGTACAAAATTCTGTATTAAACCTCACTTTTCGTCTGATGTAACCATACCCTTAAGCTAGTCATTAGATAAAATTAACAAACTAAAACGGGATCTTAGAAGTCGCTTTGACATGAAAGATCTCAGCAAAGCAAAGTACATTTTGGGAATTCAAATGGTGAGAGATAGAGGGAATATGATTATAAGACTCACTCAGAAAGAAACAATTGGTAATATGCTAGAAAATTTCAAATGGAGAAAGCAAACGGATGTACTACTCCCATGGATTTGAAGAAAGTGAGTGAGGGGAGTGAAGAGGGAGGAATATTTATCATAAATGATGAGATAGATGAGATAGAAAGAAGATTTATGGAAAATATCCTTTATTGGCAGATTGTAGGCAGTTTAATATATTTTATGAATTGTACCTGGCCGGATATAGCTGCAGCCGTAGGAGTCCTCAGCAAGAGTCTAAATGAACCAAGAAAAAGGGACTGGGAGGCCGCCAAAAGGGAGATGAGGTATCTGGTGGGGACAAGGGAATTATGGTTGCATTTGGGAGGGGAGCACACTGACATCACAACCTGGAGTGATGCCAATTATGGAGATGTGCCTTTAAGGCGGTGTACGACTAGATATGTGTTGCAAATTGGATCTGGTGCATTTGTTGGAGTAGCAAGCAAAGAAAGTAGTTGCTCAGTCCACTATGGAGGCTGAATACATGGCTTCCTGTGCAGCTACCAAAGAATTAATGTGGGTGAAATCTCTTCTTGAAGAACTTGGGTTCTTGAAGCCAAGAACTCAGAATGTTTTTTGTGATAATCAAGCTGCTATCTCTATTGCAGCTAATCCAAAACATCACTTCAAAGCTAAGCATATGGATATTAGACTAAGCTTTGTCAAAGAGAAGGTTGAAAATAAAATCATTAAACTGGTTTATAAAACTGATAAAGAAATGATTGCAGACATGATGACAAAACCAGTACCTTCCCCTAAGTTTATTTATTGTAGAGAAAACTATCGATTAAAATTGAAAAGTGACTAAGAATTAAAGGGAGTGTTGAAAAGAGGTAATTAATAGTTCACTTCTATAGTTTAGTTAGAATGTAAAGAGAGAGAAAAAGAGAACCAAAGGCACGCCATGGCTGCCGCGTCATTTATGAGGGAGAATGAAATAGAAGGTATTTTACTATTTGTAGCAAAATACTGCCTCTAGCCGGATTTGAAATGGGGTCTACGGAATGCTATTTAGACCTTAGCCTTATCCATTAAGGCACTAGCGAAACGATATACGTATTACGTTTCACGCATATTTATCTATTTGTTAAACGGGCTAATTTGCAGCAGACTAACGAAAACACGCATTAATCAATTCATGCATGGAAGCGAATCGAAGCCGCATAAATACAAATGATCAGACGCCCACAATTGCAGCCGCCACCCGCAATAAACTTTCGGCGGCCTTTGGGGATAGCGTCACGCGAAGCCACGTGGCACCATACTAATGGATATCGGAGAAGATGGGAGGAGGAACTATGGCTCCTGTTTTGACAGGCGTCACTTTGAAAGCCATGTCGTACAATGGCCGTACAATAAGTACATCGCCTAATGTACCTTCTTGTACAATATAGTGTTTTTATTGGACTAGGGTTTAGTAGTAGGCAGTCGTAAGTAGGCAGACCAGGACTTATTGAAATTTAGGTACCTCTCTTTAAGAGAGCTTGTAACTATAAAGGTCATCTTTGACCAACCATAACTTACTGCTCAGGGGAGCAAATTGAGTGATTCTTTTTGTGTTTGACTCAAGGGAGTCTTGTCCTCACAGGGGTGAGGGTAGTTAGTATATTTGTGTGCCTGGGCGGCGCTTATTCAGCGGGAAAGTAGAAGGGGCAAATATTATCCTAGAGGCTTTACATAGGCTACTCACTCTCTGGGTTAATGGAGACCATAGAATTGCACTCTCCATGTAGAAAGGTCGTCTTGATGTCCATCTGATGCACTTCCATGTCTTTGTTGCCGCTATACTGAGAAGTATCCGAACCAAAGGAAACCTAAGGACCGAAGCAAAAGTCTCCTCGTAGTCAACTCCCTCTTTCTGGGTAAATCCCTTCGCCACTTACCGAGCCTAGTAGCGCTCAATGGTGTTATCCGGGTTCAGTTCCAGCTTAAATACCCACTTACACCCAATTAGCTTTTTTTTAGGAGGACAATCCATCAATTCCCATGTATCGGCCGCCATAATTGAGGCCATCTCCTCATTAATAGTTGTCTTCCACCGGTTTCTCTTAGGACAAGTCATTGCCTCATTATAAGTTTGAGGTTCATCAGGGTGAGACAGTTTGGTTGCCTTATTGTTAACTTGCCTCTCTTGCATTTTTTTGCAGCTTCTTCTTCCTCCCTCAAACTCGGTTGTCGAAATAGATGGCTCTCTTGGATTCTTTCGAACAGTTTCTACTTCTCCCTTATCCCTTCATTGCGGGTCAGTTTCCACCACATCTTCCGCTTTAATTGGAGTTAATACTAGGGGTTTCACATTTGGGTCTTTCTCGATCTGATCCGAACCTGCAAGATCATCATCTTTTTGAAATCCTGGATAGTTAAGAAGCTCAAAGTCAACAAATTTTCTGACTCAAATCTGAATCTCACTGTCTTTGTATGCTTAAAGGGATCTATAGATTTTCCTTTATCCATAACCAGTAGATGCTTCACTAGGATAATATCCTCTCTTTTGATATCATAAACTCTATATCCTTTTACATCTTCATCATATCCTAGTAGATATCCCGTTTTTCCTTTTGGGTCTTACTTCCAGTTTGACCGATCTGTGTCTAAACTAAACACTTGACTACCAAAAACCTTTAAGTGTGAAATATGTGGTTTTCGGCCTGTCCATCTCTCATAGAGTGTTTGGCCTTTTACTCCTGAAGTAAGAA
This sequence comes from Zygnema cylindricum, assembly GCA_037447655.1. NCBI lineage: Eukaryota > Viridiplantae > Streptophyta > Zygnematophyceae > Zygnematales > Zygnemataceae > Zygnema > Zygnema cylindricum. Next base: position 85,394 of record JBBHKE010002273.1, read on the forward strand.
ACAGTTCCTTGCTTCAGCCCAAAACTTCTTTCCTATCTTCTTATCTGACAGCATACTCCTAGCACTATGACTTAATGTTCTATTTAATCTTTCAATTACACCATTCTGCTCAGGATTTTCAAGAACTATCTTTTGGTGTTGCACTCCATCTTCCCTCATAAAATCCTCAAACTGGTTAGAGGTATACTCTCCACCATTGTCACTCCTTACTCTCTTGATTGAGGTTTCATAGAGGTTTTCACTCCATGCTTTATATTGTTTAAAATATTCTTGAGCCTCTGACTTATTTTTCAAAAAATACACCCTGGAATACCAGACCAATCATCGCTGATAGTCATCATAAATCTCTTCCCCCTGGGTGATGGCACTCTACTTGGCCCCCAAATATCTGTGTGTACTAAATCTAGAAACTTATCTCCCTTATACGTGGCAATTTTTGGGAAGGGTAACCTGTGTGCTTTATCTTGAGCACATCCACTACAATCACTTAGATTCTCACTCTCACTAAACTGAATCCCTTCCACTACTCCCATCTTTTTCATCTCTCTTAACTTATCTAGATTCACATGACCAAGCCTCTTATGCCACAACATTTTATATCATGAACACCAGTATAATAAAGTTTCTCCTTTTCATTGCTTAAAATCAGCCTAAACATCCGTTGGCTACCTTTTTCAGCAGTAAAATAATCTTCCTCCTCAAAACTAGCAGTAAAGACTCTTTTCCTAGTGGTAGTATCATAACCCTTATCATCTAATACAGACGTAGAGATGAGGTTTTTGTTCAGCTTTGAAATAAACAATACATCGGAGAATGTAACTATGGATGTCTGTCCTTCTACTAACACTTTTAGATCTAGCGATCCTATAAGAGTAGTAGTGACTATCCTCCCATCCATGTACTCTATCTCTACGGTGAGAATCTTTTTTATCTTAGTGAACAGGTGTTTATCTTTACACATGTGCATGGATGCACCTGAATCTACAATCCAACATGCTTCACCTTTCAATCCGCCGAAAGCACATTTATGCTTTTATGGAATTTTGACCTCGTTTTTCACTTCCAACTCCTCATCCAATAGGAGTTCATCGTCCTCGTCCTCAGAATCCGCCTCATTTACCTGTGTCACAAGGGCCTTTTTCTTTCCTCTCGGGGATCCACCGGTTTGCCCCTCTTTAAACCGCAGCTCGGTTAACTTAGTGCACTCAGCCATATAGTGCCCTGGTTTCTTAAAAAAATGGCACAAACCTTTAGGAGTCCTTGGTCCGAACTCCTCGGTCTGATTTTTTTGCCCCTCCCCCTGATAATTTCCAGCTTGTTTCCTGGAATCATTGTTCCTCCAATCGATCCCAGCTGTCAAGGCTTGCCCACTCTTTCCTCCCTTTTGGATCTCAATCGCATATTCTCGAACGAGAATCATCCCTACCACTGAATTCCAAATCCACCTTGAGTCCGCTAAGTCTTGCACACGGTTGACTATGTTCCCGAACTCAACGGGCAACTTCATCAATAAACAGTTAAATTTTTCCTATTCACTAAATACTTTTCTAGCACTCTCTAGTTCAATGAAAAGTTTAACAAGCTCATTGCAAAAATCCAACATCTTCCCCCATTTGTATACATACTCGATAATTTTCTGATCAGCCATCTTTTGTTGCTGAATCGTACCACTTTGGTACATCTCTATGAGAGCCACCCAAAGATTGGATGCTCTCTATACCTGGAAATGAGCAGATGCAAGCCCTTAAGTAAGATGACAAAGGATAAAGTGCTTAGCCGCCATATTGTTGTAGTCCTAAGTAACGATATCGTTCTCCTCGTTCCTCGGAATAGGTGGCATGAATGCCGAACCGGGTACTATTCGTGTGACTGTCTCCTTCTCCTTTCCTTTGTCCACCACCTCCCATTCCTTTGTCACCTCCGTTGAAGATGGATCTGTATCTCTAGCGAATCTGCCTCTTGTAAACCCTGGAGATATCCCAAGACTTGATGGACGCCTCACCCGTCCACTCACTATTTCCCAAAACCGTTTCTCATATAGAGCTCTTGTCATCATACTTTCCGAGAATATGAAGCCAGCTCCATTGAATATGGGCACTCTAAAGGGTGGGCCTATAACGTGCAACTCTGAAATCTCCAAAGGTCCTCAGAGTTGGAAGCTCAAACGAAGCCTCTAAGATAACCCATACCCCTTTGTGTTTCAGCAAGAATAACTGCCACCCTAGCAGACGAAAACTCCGACCACCTTCATCCTTGTGAATGGAAGACTCCCTTGAGTCGATAACAAAAATAATCACGAATTTGCTCCACTGAGCAGTAAGTTTTGAAGGGTCAAAGTTGACTTTTTGTACAGAAGCTCTATAGGAGAGAGGGTCCAATCTATCAATTTTTTCTAAGTCTTATTTCTCTCTAAAACTCTATCGACTGAAGTACGGCACCAATCATAATACTGTATCGTACATAAAGGTATACGTGTCAGTGTACTTTGTGTACGGCATTGTACGACATGGCCAACAAGTCGACACATGTCACTTTTGGATCCATTTCTGTAATCCCCGGAGATGTCGTAATCCAATGTGATTGTGCCACGTGGCAATTGATGTGACGTCGACCGCAAACCGTTGAAAACCTATTCCGTAATCTCGGCATGCTTCGTGGCCGTCCGATTAAGCTGGATTTCAATCGTGGGCGTCATAAATACTTGCGCAATATTTGTTTCGTCTTCAAAACAAGATGCGCAGTATTCGTTTTGGATTTTCCGTATGCCGTACATTACAAACTGTATCTATGTCTCAATTTCTCGTTAAATGAAATAGCATACGTGTTATTGTTTAAATAGTTACCGAACCGTATATACTCTATCCTTGATCTTAGACTAATTGGCTAAGGTAATCGGCTACCGTCCACCCTGACGAACGACAAGTATTAGGTTCAAATCTTGGGTCCGTCAACATCTATTTTGGTAAATCTACCAACCTAATGTTTGTCCCCGTCGGGATAACATAGACGGCCATGGTTCTATCTCCCTCTCCAACTTTCAGTGACTGCGACAAGTGTGGAAGCTAGAGAGAGGAGTTAGAGTCAAACAGCCTCTGTTTTTTTTGTGCATTTTACAAACCTAGAAAATACAAAAATAACCTTTAATTTCTACAGGTACATTGTGGACTTGCATGTAACCTTTAGAATTGGAATCCAGATAATAATGTTGGACGTTTGTAAGACTTCAGTTTAGGTCCAACCGGCTTTCGCTTCATTAATTACCCGAGGTCAAAGTCTGGTGTTTCGGCGGCTTTTATGTACTTTGATAGATTAGTTCATCCAATTTGGACTCTCAGCCACGGATCTATCTGGAGTCTGTAGTAGAAATTTTTGCCCTGAGTGTGGTACAACCTAATTTGTCCTATGTGCGTTCGATTGCTTTTGCTCTCGGCTCATTGGCTCCTCGCATTGCATTGACTTTTTTGAACTGAACTGGACAAACCTTGTTGTATAAGGCACTTGGGGACGAAGGAGACAGGTTGTTGTTTTCAATACTGTCTCTAAAGAGAAACCTTAAAAAATTCCGAAACAAGTTTTCTTTTGAAGAACTTTTGTCTTGCTTTGTGTGAATCTGTTGCCATATGTGGTTGTGAATTTTCTCTTGTGGAAATCGTAGTTCGGTTGGTTAATTGGCATTTTCCTTCCCTTGGGCGGTTTGAGTCTTTTTGTCGTTGAACCTGGGAAGAGTCTTGTCGGTCCTAGTCTTGTCGGTCCTATGTAGCGGAAGCCGAGGTGTGAGGGAGGATCTTACCGGTTTCTAGTGCCTTTGGAGGAGAGAGTTCGTCTCTTCTTTGTGTCATCGTTTATCACCGGGGTATGTTGAGCTCGCTTCACCATTATTCATCATTCTATCTTTATTTCTCTTTTCTAGGGCAAGGTGATATTGTTAAATCTGAAAAGACATTTTTTTTTGTATAATTTTTTCTACGTGGAAGTCCCTTTGTGCACTTGTTGGTGGTTCTTTTGGCTCCTGGGGCAATCGCACCGGGGTTGGTTGCTTTTACCTTTGGGATAGAAGAGAGGTTACCGTGTAGCCATAGGCCGACTTTTGGCAGATTAACACCAATTTGGATATCATCCCACTCCTCTCTTTTTCGACCTCATGGGGAAAGGAGGAGTAGAGGGGGGATCTTCTTTTTCTTCACTTGCCCCCGCATTCATTCATCCGGCATGTCCCCTCCTTTCCTAAGTTTTGCATCCATGTCTACGAGAGGGATTAGGGCAGAAGTGTGCATGGCCATGTTTCAGGGAAGCATCCGCATCTGGGAGTTTTTGCAGGCCTCTTTTGGACAACTCTGTGGACCATCGGCTCGTCCTCTATACTCATCAAGCACGCTTGACAAATGGCGTCAACCTGATTGACGTCGAATACGTAAATCTCAACCATAGTTCAAAATTAGGTGAAAGTAGGCCCATACAATATGCCTATTGTATGCAAAACATACAATATGACCTTAAGACCCATATTGTATTCGGACCTATTCGGACCAATTAAAACATTCGGACCAAACATTGTACCAATTAAAACATTCGGACCAAAAAAAATTATTTACACCGTCAGATTTGGACGATCGGACGGTCGCTGATCAAAGTAGCGATCTAATAATATCACATGAAAAGCCCATAACACAACTTACGATATAGGCGCCGACCAAAGGCCTACCATTGAAACGCCTACTTTTGAACTATGATCTCAACGTCTTCGCTTCAATTTGTTTGTACCATTGAACGAAACAATACAGTACAGTATACATTACCAGTACATGCTGTACTTAATTTGTACGAACTGTCTGACGCATGTTAGACACACGCGTTTGTTCGCCTGTTTTTATTTATAACTGCAATTGATCGGCGTCGTCCAAGGACTTGTATTTTCTACGGAGAATTTAATATTTTCTGACAGGGTCTCTATTCGTGGCGGCTACTTTTCATTGGCCCAACAAAGCTGCCGACGTGCGACGTGAGTTGACACATTACACATGTTTGAAGTCGCACTCGAAAACTGCGTACGGTAAAAGGCGTAGACTCTTTTTGCGGCAGCCTGAATGACGTTTTACAATTGGTAAATATTTAGAATTGGATTATTATACTAGACACGATTCGTTCATATAATCCCAGGAGCGACTATCCGCCGTTTGCCAATGATGTATATTTTCCCGAGAGCGGAAACGCCGCGACAGAATCTTCTCGCCTCTAAAAAATTGGAAGCATTCCAGGTGAAAATTTCGAATCGGACGGCCCAGGTTACTCCTCAAAATCTTCCGGCAAATACCATGGACATCGTAGCGCCGCCCCTAAGGCACTTTTGACCCCTGTTGGGGACGCTTTTTTGCGCTGCCGCCTTCAATAAAATACAAACCGGCAGCGGTGGAAATGATTTGCCGTTTTTTTCGTAAATATTATGACTTTTAACTCAATGAAATCTTTAGCATTTAACGCTTAACATTCCGCACAGATTTTTAACTGGGTGAAAGAATAACTAAATTACCTTCCGCGGCCAAAAGAAGTACAGAAGGTTTTTTAACCGACAAATTTAAAAGAACAAAGCAAAAAACGGAGCACCTCGGGAAGGGTGCTGTCGGTTGGAAGTCAACTCGGAACAAACGGCCGCAAGGCGCAAACAGACAAAGATCTTGGTGCTGATTTTCGTCATCTCGAGCCGCCTGTCACACGACCAACAGAAAAGCACGCTTGGCCGTGCTGTGTCACTTGTGCCTTGTGTCCCATTAGATGGAAGAAAAATATTTCATGACGATGATGATGATACGCTACTACAGCTACCAGCTACACATGCAACAGATTCTCAAAGTGACGTGGCATACATTGCGGTAAAGCGGCATTGCGAGCGTCATACACGTGTAATCACACACGCTGATTGTACTTCTCTCTGAAACTTGTGGCAACCTTCCACTCCGTACCTGTCTCTCGTGGCGCGTCACGTTCTCCAATGTCACGTCACTTCGGGACGATTCTAGAGCCCTACAGGATCTCACTCTGCATCACGCCACGCGTTACATCATCTGTCACGTCACGATTCTATTTCCGTGACGTTACTTATATTTTACTAAAAAGCTGACAGCTGGGCAAGTGCTGCAACAGGCTATTCTGCTTCTTGGTTCCTTCTCTCCTGTTTCTCCACACTGCAAATTACTGTAGATTTCCACCAAGACCAATTACCAGCAGAGCTTTCCAGAGAGCTTTTGAAATCCTTTTCTTTCTTCTTTGTCTCTCAGTGCGACTGTACCTTTATTACTGACATGCAATTAATTAAAGTTAATTAGGGACAGTTAATCTTTGTCCTATAGACTTTTTTCCTTCTTGTTTTTTTTTCCGATCTCATTCTTCTCATTTCTTTGTTTTTACCTTAAAACAGACTGATTCCGTCAGCAATTTTTGTTTTTCCTGTTTCTTTAAACATCCGACTCTAAATATCTACCTTTTGTCTAGGCTCAGTTTCTACAGATGTAAAAATTAACACTTTTCTTTCTCTTTTTCTTTTCCTTGATTGCCACAAAATGTCTTCCCTGGTATTTAGAGGGAATAGGTTGTCCGTACATTTTGACCGTACATGAAAACTCACCTATGCTTTTTAGTATCAGAACTTGGACATCAGTAGGTACTAAAAAATACTCGATTCTACTTTTTTTTTTGAGTCAAATTATACTTATTTGCAATTGCTTTCGATTTTAAAAACAAAAGTTTGCCATTTCTCTCATGCGCCTTTCTTTTTTTCAAAATTAACCTCTCAATTTTTCCACGGTTGACTCGTTTTTTTACCATCTTCAAAGATCGGAGAGTTCTAAAATGGTTGAATTTTTTTTTATGATAAAAGAGAGCAGTACTGTAATTACAGCTGTCGACTCCATTTCCTTCTCTGATCTTAATATTCTGTCAATTTTCCCTTCTGTAGCTTAATTTGTTTTTAAAAGTGACATTACAAATATGGCCGTTTACAATGAAGATTTGGAGTACAAAATACCAAATCCTCCTTTTCTTGAAAGATCTTCAACTACCAGTCCATCGGATGGCGATGATGTTCGCTGGTATTTCACCAAATCTCCTCTTAAGAAACTAGGTGTGTTTCTCTCTCTCCCTCCCTCTCCCTCTCCCTCTCCCTCTCCCTCTCCCTCTCCCTATCCCTCTCCCTCTTCCATCGTGCAAATCAAATACGTAACAAGGCATGCTTTACAAAAAAAACAGCTTTAGAATTTTAACTCCATTTTTGGTACCAGTGCTCTGTGGTTGAACTCATCGGACTTGCACCTTTTCTTCACATGCAGATGTACTGATATTTATTTTTGAATAGATTGAAAGACTTTCAATTACATATGTACGGATCTTTTTTTGTTAGTAAGATACGGTTTTCAATTGGGGTCTTGGTAGTTAGTTTCTATATGCTAGATTACGAAATTGACGCTATCTTTATTTGAGAAGAAAATGACATTTGAGAGCAAAGTAGTGGAAAAGCTTTCAGCTGAAATGATTGTTTTTCTTGCTAAATACTATCCATTATGCTTGTCAGAAATGATTATCGAGACTCCTGATCTTTTATTCCTTTCTGTCTATTTGTCTTTCTTCCTTAGTTGATTTTGTTCTTTTCAAATGTTTCCCTTCGAGTACTACCTCCACTAGGAACGGCTGGAAAAGTTTTGGTTGACTTTAACCATTTGTCAGTTTTGTGCTTTTTATCCCTTAGGATGATTCATTTTCAGACAAAATTTGCTGTCAACTCCTTTTCAAAACTTCTCCTTTTCAAAACTTTTCCTATGTCGGAAATTTAAACTTTATAGATTTGCAGTTTACTTTTGAAAAAGAAGTTGTTGTTAACTCCTTTTTCCAAACGTTTCCTTTGCCTGAAATCCAACCTTTTGTTTATTTGCAGTTTAACTGTAAATCAAAACTTGTTGTCAACTTCTTTTTCCAAACAATTCCTTTGCCTGAAATGTAGCCTTCCTGTGTTGGTTTGCAGAGGTGGCGGCAGCGGTGCCGGGATCGGAGATTGTGGCAAGGGGTCAGTTTTTACGCTTTAGTATGAGGGACTCTTTGGCTCTGGAGGCTGCCTACAAGCAGGTATTACTTTTTTTCACTTTTTTCCTTTTTTTTCTGATAACTTCTTCCTGCACTGATACATTTGCAAAGAAACAGAGCATTTCTACTGTCTTCATACTAGGCATGATCTTGCTTTACATTTTTTGGTCATGTTTTGGTCATCTTTTAGTCTTGTTACGTGATATTTGATACCAAGGATATTCTCACTTATAATTTATTGGTCATGTTTTGGTCATCTTTTGTCATGTAAGTCAGATTGTGCCAACTGACAACTCAAGACTATTGTTGGGTTGACACCTCAATTGCCTTCGTTATTTGAAAATGGTTGTTTCAAACCATTGGGGCACAATTACTTAACTGTCAACGTTAATGACTTGGTCTAAGTTTATGTTGAATATAGTCATGGGTCCATTGGTGGGGAAGGCTCATAGTCTATGAGCATTTTTCTATTTTGTCAAAAGAAATGTGAACATTGGATCATTTTTTTTGTTAAATCGGCCTTTTTTTTTGGAACAGTATCCCAGACTTTCACTTGCTTGTACAAGTTTTGCACGTTTTGTGTTCATCTTCTTTTGTGTATTAGCCATTTTTTTCATCCCTCGTGAAATCTGAGTTGTTTTTTGATTTTTTCTTCCATTCCAATGGTTTGATACTAAATTTCCAGTTATTAAATGCCTTGTTTGATTGTCTCGCAAGCAGAAATGGTCGTCGAAAGTATCTCTGACATTTTTTTCCCAGAGGTCTTGTTGCTGCAAAAATGTTGAAATGCTTATTTTTTAGCGTTGTTTTCGATGTGGTTTTCATTTTTGACATTTGTTCCTTCTCCTAATCTTTGCTTTTCTTCAGTTACTCTCTGTCCCTTTTCCTCGTTGTTCTTATTTTGCTGGTTACATTTGTGTTCATAATTCCTTAATTCTCTGACTCCATGAAGGTCACCTTTAGCTTAAAATTGTTGGTTTGACTTTGATAACTATGCCATGTCAAACAGAAGGTATATTATCAAATATATTCTGTATATTTTATTATCAATATATCTTTATATATTTTGTTGTTCTGTTTGACAAATTAGAGACTCCTTTTCCTCTTCGATGGTGAGAAACAAATTCCCGCAAACATATGTTTTGCTTTTTTGCAAGCATGTATCAACTCCCAAAGTGTACGGTACCATTTATCCGTATTAGAGCTAGTATGAGAACTAAGTATGTCTTGCCGATGAACGACTTTATTAATCCTAGAATGTTTTGATTTTTGGTCACATGTGCATTTGACTTTCTGTCTGATCCAGATATCTAAAAGTTGCAGTCCTTACACATAAGTTGTTAAAGTAAAAATTAGGAAGGCGATTTGGAGGGAGTAGCTCCAATCTGGCAGTCTTATCAAGTTTACATTCTTTGACTATTTGACCAGCTGGTGATAGGTATTAGATTACAAAAGACTAGTAAATCTCTGGGAAATTTCGGCCGCAGGAATAAGCCCAGAGACTTATAACCTTAGAGCAAGAGTTCACTATTCACATAAAACGGTTATTTGTATGTGAACTGTCTTAAATAAAGCTCAATTGTTGTTAATGTGATGGAGAGAGAAGAGGAGTGTAATTAAAGTTTATTGCTGTCAATGTGGTGATATGTGAAGATTAACTGATTTGAACAAAGTTTAATCACTGTTGATGTCTTGAAGTGAGAAGATGAACTGATCTAAATTAAGCTTAATTGTTGTGAATATGGTGTAAGTGAGAGAGAACTGATTTAACTAAAGCTTATTTGCTGTTTAGTGTGGTGAGAGAGAAGAGGAAGTCCTCCGTACCTGGTGAAGGAATCTGCAGAATGTAGTGATGGCCCAGAAGCTCAATTACTGTTAATATGGGTAAGGGAGAAGAGGAACTGACTTAAAATTAAACGTAATTGTTTGTTAATGTGGTGGAGTGAGAAGGGAATTGACTGAAATAAATCTTAATTGCTGGTTATTGTGGTGAAGAGAGAAGAGGAACTCCTCCGTACATGGTGATTATGCAGAATAATAAAAAAAAAAAAACTAATAACTGTTACGGTGAAGGGAGAAGAGGAACTGACTTACATTAAGCTTAATGGTCGTTAATGTGGCAAAATGAGAAGGGGAACTGACTTAATCAAATCTTACTTGCTGTTTAATGTAGTGAAGAGAGAAGTGGAACTTCTCCTTACTTGGTGGAAGGAGTATGCAGAATGTAGCGATGACCTTGAAACTTAATTACTGTTACGGTGAAGGGAGAAGAGGAACTGACTTAATTAAATCCTACTTGCTGTTTAATGTGGTGAAGAGAGAAGAGGAACTTCTCCATACTTGGTGGAAGGAGTATGCAGAATGTAGCGATGACCTTGAAACTTAATTACTGTTACAGTGAAGGGAGAAGAGGAACTGACTTAATTAAATCTTACTTGCTGTTTAATGTGGTGAAGAGAGAAGAGGAACTCCTCCATACGTGGTGGAAGGAGTATGCAGAATGTAGCGATGGCCCGAGTCCTGTTTCACTTCCGACTGCGTCAGTTGACTTGGAGGAAGACATTCCTTCCTCTGCAGATAACTGGCTTGATCCGAAAACCGCAGGAGCAAATGAAACCATGGGTGTGCCTGTCAAGGGAGGCCTTTACGAGGTGACAAACTCTCGTGTTTTTTTTTTAATCTAACTCTTTTTTCTGTCTTTTAATTTCAGTTTTCTTTTTCTTTTATGTTTAGATGTCAGCTTTCTCTTTCTGTTGAGATTTCTTGGGTGTGCCTGACAAGGGAGAGGGCTTTCAACTTGTTTTGTCTTCTAGTTTCAACTTTTCTTTCTGTTTAGATTTTCAGCTTTCGCTCCGTTCGGATTTCAACACTTTTATCTGCTTAGGTCTTACCTTTCTGTATTTTATTTTTTTCTCGTTAGATTCAGTTTTTAAGCATCTGCGAAGAGAAGGGATCGGGGATTTTTTTTCCTGTTTTGAGATAGTGTATCCTTTCTAAAGTCATCTGTGAAACTGAATTAATGTGAGAAGACTTCTGGGTACAAAGTCTCCAGAAAACCCTTGAAAAGCTCTAAGAACCTTAAAAACCCTAAATAAAATAGTAAGAATAAACCCTAGTATCAGCTCTATCCTCACTATGGCCTAAGAGAGGTTTGACAGGTAGACCTTTGGAAACGACGTTCTTTTCCTGTATACTGGAGTGGTCAAGATCGACGAGTTTTAAGAGGCTCCTGGTTTGCCCGATTCGGGACACACTGGCTTCCACTTCGTGAGGACGTTGCTGAACAGTTAGAAATTGCATACAAAAAACAGGTTAGTTACTTATGAGGCTGTCGTGTGCGTTCTTCTCTCCTTTACCTCCTCTTATTTTGTCTCCTTTTGTCTTCTCTGCTGCCTCCTCTGCCTCCTCTGTCTCCACTTCCTAAGGCTGTCGTGTGCGTTTTTTCCTTCTTTATCTCCTCTTATCTCCTTTTGTCTCCTTTGCTGCCTCGTCTGCCTCCTCTGTTGCTTTCTCCTTGTTCTCCTATGTCTTGTTTGTCTCGTCTGTCTCCTGTTGTCTCCTCTGCCTCCACTTTCTCCTCGGTTCTTCTCTTTCTACTCTGCCTCATCTGTCTCCTCTGCCTCCACTGCCTCCTCCGGCTCCCATTTCTCCTCTTCTCATTTGTCTTGTTTGTCTCCAGTTTCTCCTCTGCCTCCTCTACCTCCTCTTTTTCTCCTGTCTCGTCTGTCTCCTCTGTCTTCTCTGTCTCTTCTATCTGTTTGTCTGTTTGTCAAGTGTAGCGAAATTCATCCAATTGATTAAATCAGCTCATTGAGAATTTTTTGGGCTATAATGGGGCTTGTAAGGATATCTCCGTGTTTATACTGATTGTATCTGTGAATGACATTGAACTTTGGGGAGTTGAACAGGTATGGCGACGAAAGTTCTATGAACCTTCGGGTCTATACGCTGCGAGAGTCCCGTTGTCGGGAAAAGCTAGTGTGAGGCAACCAGTATGTTAAGCTCCCATTCTTTCTTTTATTACTCTATTTTTTTTGGTCTGCTGAAACATAGTCAACAAATAGCTGTCTGTAGTTGAAGAGAAAGGAACGCTTAGTCATGGGCAAAGTTGAAAAACTTGAATAGGGATGTATTTTGACACCGGTCCTCCTATGGTTGGTTGTTCAACAGAAATTGTTTGAAAAAAGAACGTAAAAAAAAAAAAGCATTCGTCTTTTCTCGTCAGTTTTTCCTTTTCTAATGAGTAATTATCGTTTGTACACATTATGATAATGTTTGAAAGTTGCCGAGTCAAGAATTCTTTCCTGAATTTGCAAAGTTTTCCTATATATATATTTTTTGGAGACAGGATCTCCATGCTTTATTTACAGGGGAGGATAATACTTGGGAGGCGTGGTTAGCAGGAGACGCCAGCTGGCATCTATGGCTGTCTGGAACTCCTGGTATTCCTTTACGGAGAGGATTTTTGGACCCTCCTGACAACGCTCCGTACACGAAGGTTTGTAATTGAGTCAATTTTGTAATATGAATCTATTAATTTGCAGTTATATTTATCTCGTAACAAAGAAGAGTGTTTCGTTGACGATATTTGGACCCTCCTGACAATGCTTCATCATCGATTTTCCGTCATTTGACCCTATTACTTTGCAGTTTTACTTATCTTGGAAATAAGAAGTGTTTCCCTGAAGTGACATTCAACTTAGTACTCGACAGGTTTGTTTGTTTTGAGAAACTGTTTTGATTACAGCGGCGATGTCATATTTTATCGGGTCGATAAAAAATTATTAGTTGCTTTGGAGTCACTGCTAGTAGTTAACTTGAATTAACGTTTTGTCTCACTGTATGTGATGTCATCTTTGAGCTACTCGCTATTATAACATTATTCTGTTTCAAACAAATTGCAATTATTTACAGATTAGACGAGACCTTTGCTTTGTTGAGTATTTGCTTTGTTCTTTGCATAATTCCAAATGTTCGAAAACTATTGGAACACTAAAGGCTTCCCTGTAATATACCCATATTATACTCGAAAAAAGCCACATAATACGTGCATAGTACCTGGTCATTTCATATAGTGTTTCCAATTGTTTTCGCACACTTGAGTTATTGTTCTTTATACTCTAGTCACTATAACAGGCAATATAGAATCAGGCAATGTTGGGTTTTTTATTTGTGAAAGGTGGAGGGAAATATGCAGGAGGACAGACTTCAACAAGTGGAAGAGGAGTTAGACGATTATTGTTCACAGGTTTGATTAGAACCCCAGTACCAAATCATGAAATGGAGATGTTTCATAAATACATTACTGTTTCAGTATATATTTACATATTGATATATTGATGTTTTTTGATGTCAACAATAGCAGAAGGAGAGAATTGTATGTTCTAGTCACCAGAAAAGCATATTTTTTAGCTTATTTTACATACTATCACGTGCTTCCTCTGTTGACGTTCAAGAAATTGTTTGTCATATGTTTTCCTTATTTTTGTGTATGTGTTATATATACGTATATTTTTTTGACACAGGTTCCAGTGGCACATGTAGTATTTATGGTTCACGGTATCGGTCAGCGGTTAGAAGGAGCCTGTCTTGTCGATCAAGTTACAGAATTTCGTCGAATATTCGCATCCTTGTCTGAAAAGTTTTTGACTCGGTATCAACGAATGCAACATCGCTGTCTCTTTATTCCTTGCCAGGTGAGCTGTGGGAAATTTTCTTTTTCTGGTTATCAATGAATAACCAAAGGAAAACCATTTTCTGGTGTTATCTATATAGTCTTTGGATGTGAATAATTTAGAGCGTGTTCAAATGTCTGTTGGGTAGTAAAATATATCTTGTGTATTAAAATATATTTTGTGAAAGTAATACACATATTACTGCAACATTGTGTATTTTGCAAACTATCTTGTTATATAGCACAAATGCAGTTGACTTTTTTATATTCAAAAAGAGTATCCTGCACCACCAGTAGCATGATTGAAGGATTACTTCGTCCACTGTAATTAGAAAAATAGTATAATTAGACCAATAATATGGTCCCTTCCCTCAGGCATTTGACAGCATGTATGGAGAAAAGTGCTTATGTCGATGCTTGTTACCAGAAATGTTTGGGTTCAAAATCATAGTGGTCCATACTTTTGAAGTATAGGGCCTAAATTATTCGCGGTAATGTCCATATCAGTTATGGTAAGAGGTGTAGTACTTGCCGATGGGATAGCTACTGACTGTCTAAAAGTTATCTACTATCTTCTTTTCCTTTTCGCTATCCATTGTTGTATATATACTCACCATCTGGTGCATGGAACTCCACCGCTCTTTTCTTTGTCTTGCAATGCATGCAATGATTAGATGTGTTGTGAAATATTTAGTATATGTGGAAGACCTTATTTTTACACTACGATATTAGTAGTTTATCTCAATTGTTTCGTAATGAATCTTATTAAAGGTATTGTTTGTGTTAGTCGAGCTCATCATATTCACTTAAAAATGAAGAGCCTAAGTACCACAGTTTAAGAGTGCAAAAAATGAGTGGAAACTCCATCTTTGGTTACCCTGTATTATATGCGTATTATTCTGAATTTTTGCATGTAATACATGTATAGTGTGGGATATTCGCATATAGAGTTTTCATACCTTTTCCTACAAAGAAACCACTCTAAGTACTTGATGTCTTTTTAACTTTTTTGAGTGCAGTGGCGGAGGGGCCTCAAGTTGGGAGGAGAAGCAGCTGTGGAAGATATTACGTTGGAGGGAGTCCGTTCTTTGCGAACTTCAGTTTCCGCTACTGTTCACGACGTGTTGTATTATATGAGCCCAGTGTACTGCCAAGACATTATTGACTCGGTAAACTTTTTATCTTTCTTAACATTCAAAATGGTGTCCTAACTGAAAATCATACTCCTCCGTGAAAAATGCTGTCTTGATGAAGATAACATCCTAACATCGGAAGTGTTTTTTTAACCAAATTTTAACTCCAAAAGGCAAAATTTTCTCTGACCTGATTTACTTGTAAAAAAGCTCATTGTCGTCGGTTGTGACGGGCTTATTCTTTGCCCGGGTATATGATTTTTTCAGTATTTGTGTGCTTGGTTTTAGTGTTGACTTGTTAATTTCAGGCAACTTGTTTTGTAGGAATTTCGCCATATATTGTCTTTTTGACAGGTGAAAGCTGGTTGAAGACCTTTAGGCCATAGAAAGAGACAAAATCGTATCCAAACATCTGTTTCCCTGCAACCATTTTTGCATGTTTCTTTTAATGAGGCGTTTAGAATGTTGCGAAATGCAGGTGACCACAAACCTAAACTTTTTGTTTCGGCGGTTTAAACAGCGAAATCCCCATTTTACGGGCAAGGTGAGGCACTTTCTCCCTTTGACAGTCTTCTACACAAGCATATCCGTACATCCTTACTTAGCAGGCTCAGAGGTGTGCACACACGCCACACACACAAATATATGTATGTCAGCATATAGAAACACATGTATACACACGTTGAGGGAAGGAGGGAGGAGGGGGGGAGGGAGAGGGGGGGGAGGGGGGGGAGAGAGAGGAGGGGGGAGAGAGAGGGGGGAGAGAGAGATGGGGGGAAGAGAGAGAGAGAGAGGGGGGAGAGAGAGGGGGGAGAGAGAGATGGGGGAAGAGAGGGGGGGGAAGGGGGAGACGCACACACATGCTTGCACACGCACATACACATATATACTGTCCGTGTATGTACATACTTGTGTGTCTCTCTCTCTGTGTGTGCGTGTGTGTGTGTGTGTGTGTGGACATCTGCGCGATTTTAGCAGGGCTGTTGAAATGCCGATGAGGAACAATGGGAGTCCAAGTCGCAGGTTTATAATGTCCTGCTACTGAGGTTTCAAGGTTTTTTTGGTTTCTACACAAGTGCAAATGCATGTATACTGCTAGTTTGCTGAAAGTTTATAGAGATAATAGGAATGTTTACGATAGTTTGTTGCTGAAGTTCTACACTTGTTTTTGTGTTTATTTCACATTATGTGTCATTCTTTGAGTGCATCGGTCGGTTGGTTTATATTACTGTGGAGGAAGAGTATCTAGAGCTTGAGACAAATGAAAAAAGCTGTTTTGTCTGCTGTATTACTTGAGCTTTTCTTAATGTTGATCCTTAACTAACCACAGTTATTTCCCCTAAAAAGTTTGTGTGTACTTCACTGTCATTTATTAGAGAGTTAATAACACTAATTTGTTCCCAACTTTTTTTGGCCGAAAATCATAATAGTGGCGAGAACACTGTTTAATGGAGCGGCTACAATCTGCCACGTCTCCCTAAGACTAAATTGGTATATCCACTATAATTACCAATTTACAGTACTAATTCATTCATACTAATAGCTATAGACAGTGTAAACTATCGACAGTAAGCGTTGTTGTGAGCTGTGGCGGTGACAGGTGTCTATATTTGGTCACTCTTTGGGAAGTGTTTTGTTACATGACATTCTTTGTCACCAGAAACCTCTCCCTTCTCTGACAACTCCAGTTTCGGAAGAAACAGCAGAAGCTGTAGTTATTGGAGCTCAACGTGAGGCCCCAGATATAGCGCCTGAGGCAACAGGGAGAGAAGATGCGGTTACACATTCGAATGACCATCGTTCAAATATTGAGAACGATTCTGTTCTTTTACAAGATGATGAGGATGGTGTTTCTGCATTGCAGGCTCAGGTAAAACCTAATCCAGACCTAAATCTTATGTATATCAGACCTAATACGTACCCGCATTGTACCTAAGGTAGACCTAAATTGCACCTAAATCGCACCTAAATTGTACACGCATTGTACCTCAAGTGCACCTAAATCGTATGCTTATTGTGTGTAATGCAGAGGAAAGGAACGAATGTATTGTCGATTGTGTTTTTTGCTAGCCAGTACTTTTGTTTTTGTGGTATATTAAGGTTTTTTAAAAATGTTTTTGGCAAAGAGTAAAAAAAATCAGAATTATTGGTCAAATGTTAACCAAAATCTTTGGTTCTATTATTGTTTTTATCTTTGTATTTTCATTGTTGCAGATTGCTGTTCTACAAGACCGTCTCGCTCTTCATCTTAAGAGGAAGAGTGGAGATATGTCTTTGAGAAGCTCTGACGTCAACTTACAAAAAGAAACAAAGTTTAGTGAAATTGTTGAGGTCATGGGAACAGAGGACGGAGAGGGCGTCCTTCATAGTATACTTGATTCAAGTGAGGAAAAGGAAGAGCTTTCCGGTCCAGCTACTATACAAAAAGTTCCAGAAAAGTTAAAACTAGATTCAGCAGATAAAGAAATACATGAGGAAACGTCTTGGATTGAATGTGATTCGATTGGAAAGGACGAACCTGACTCTGTTCCATCTGACATACAAGAAAGGAAAGAGGAGGAATCAGAAATGAGTGCACAAAACCTCAACAATGTTGAGACTTGTTCTCAGGAAAATTCTCCCAAAGATCTTGGTTTGGAATTTTCTGGGCAGAAGAATAGTGAAGGGCAAACCTTGGAGGATTCTTTTCCTGTCCCTTACCACTTTTCCGAAGACCACACATGTAATCATTCTGTGAGTGAGAGTGATAGTGTTATGAGGGATGACCAACCTTCTACTTCTGCAAATTTTACTGGAGGGAGTTCCAGACGGCCTCGAAGGCAACATGCTCCTCGAATAGAATATGCAACTTTGAGTTTTGAGGTGTGTTTCTCTTTCTTATACTATTATTACATATGTCTATTAGCGTTTTATATCGTTATATAGCATCATATATGCCTTTCACCACTGTTAGAGCTACTGAAGTATGGCGTTAACATTCTTATAGTGTCAGCTACAAGAAGTTTGCAGCGTTTTGCAGCGTGGCTCATTGTGGGCCACTTTATCAGCATTAATTTACGATTTTGGATAAAAAAAACCAATCGAACAAGACTGATTAACTCAAATAGTGTTGGGCACTGAGTGTACTTCTTCTGTTTGGCAAAAAAGTCTCTCTCAACAATTGATTTTAAGTTCAAAGTAAGCCTAACATGAAGGAGAGAGAAGGAAATTTTGCATTTCAAGTGGCTGCTTATTGCCTTGGGCCATTTGATTCTTCCAAAGATCATGTTATATAAGCTGTTCGTGTTATGGTGAGCTTTGAGGACGTCTGAGGAGGCTTTGTTTTTTGCTAGTAGAGGTGCTAAGTTTGTGCGGAAGGAGCTCATTCATTTTGTTTTTGGATCCCAGTTTTGGGATTTGAAAGCATTGATTTAAAAGATCTGAAGGTGTTTGAATAAACGGAGTGGAGTGTTCTTTGAAATATATATATAGAGTGTGTGTGTGTGTGTTGCTTGTATAGACGTTGTTCTTGACAAGTTAAGCTTTGAATCTCTTCTTAGTCTCACAGCACAGTTTGTACGCTTTGAGATGTCCAAAGTTTTCTGAAATATGTCGTTGATTCTATTTCACTGGTAATGTTAAAAAAGAAAAGCTGAAGCGTTAGGTCTTGAACAAACGGCTCAGATTTAAAATTTAAGGCGATACTCACCACTACATGTGATTCTCTCTCTCTCTCTATCTCTCCTCTCTTTTTTTGCAGGTTGATTCATTCTTTGCCGTAGGATCTCCATTGGGGCTTTTTCTGGCTTTGCGGAATATCAGATTGGGGACAGGTGGGCGACCTGAATTATACTTCATGTCTTTTCTGTCTCTCTTCCCTTTTCTCCCCCGCTCCCCCTTCTTTTCCTTTAATAGATTTAGAAGTTATTGTTGAATCCCTTCAAAACTTCAATGACTAAGGAAAGTAGTCGTCAGTCTTCTGAAATGCAGAGATAGAACATACAAATATTTTGGTAATCCAATTTTTACTGAGTAAACTGCGGCTTAAATCGCATTTGACTTTAAGTAAAACATGAATTTAAAGGGTGTAATATAATGTTCTTGTTTCTCCTACTTTAAAACCTTTTTAAAAGTTATCCTTGTACGTTCACCTTTGTTTGTGTGAGCGGATGTTTGAAAACATTTTCTCTTTATTACCAACAGTTGTATTGTTGTACTGTTGTACTCTTGTACTCTTGTGCCCTTTGCATTGTTGTGCTGTTGTACGGCTGCACTGTTGTTGTACTGTTTTCCGTAATACGGTTCGGTTCTATGATTATTTGGTTGATCAGGAAAAGGCCCCCAACAGTTAGAGGGCATACAAGAGGAGATGCCGGCTTGTCGAAACCTTCTTAACATCTTCCATCCATATGATCCTGTAGCTTACAGGTATTTGTCGTCATTGTACCTCATATTATGCCTATATGGGAATGCTGCGATCAATGAACTTTTCCTCTCGTTGCTATCAGTATCCGAAACAATACTAAATTGGTTTTGCCTTTTTGAGTAAAGAATCGCAAGTGCCAATGCGCTACACCTTGAATCGTTATTAGAGTAAATAAGTTATTAGCGTGGTGTTTGTATTAGTGTTATTTATTTTAGCTCGGTTCCGAATAACGTGGCTGATTTTGAACAATTTAAAGTAACTAGGGTAAAAAAACAATTCCTATTATTAACACTAATAGTGATTCATGGTGTAGTTCATCGAGAAGAAAGCAAGCCGCCAGGTAAATGAGCCTGGAATCAGTTTTGTTAGAATATACTGTACATGTTTGAAGTTTACTTAAGGAAAAACTAATGTAAGCTTCAAGCTAAAATTGTATAGTATGGCTAGAATTTTTGTCCACTCTAAAACAACTGGCTTTACTATTTATCTTTTACTGGTAATTAAGGATACTGGGGGTGTCGCAAGTAACGATGGTTTTTTTCAAGTAACAATCGTTATTTTCGGTTCTTTTCGGTGATTTTTGTTTACGTACAATCATGTACAACCGTAATCCGTACAATGCTGGAGTTACTGGCCGTAAACTCCAGTACTTTCGTCATATGTAATTTTAAGACAAATTAAATTTAATAATTTTTAAGACTTTCGGTACAATCCTTTTTGTGGTTTGCAGGATAGAGCCGCTTATCTCCCGAGAATATGTGAAGCTCAAACCTGTTTTTGCTCCCCATCATCGAAGCCGTAGACGGTTACACATTCAATTACAGGTCTTTACAAACCCAGAAACCCTAAATAAACCCTAAAATCCTGCTTGACCCTCCCATTCTCCCACTCCTTTGTTTTGCACATATTCCCCGTGAGTTTCATATTCTTGATTCGGGCCAACTTCATTAAGAAGATTTTGTAAAAAAAAAAATTCACATTTTTTCGATGAGGTTTTGGAGGAGTTAAACTATTAAATTTTACAATATAACATGTGCAGGAGATGGAAGACCAGCTCATAGAACGCGTACAAAAAATGATTCGAAGAGGGAAAAAAATGTTGAGAAATTTGAAGGTATGGACTGGATTCTTGACAAAAGAAAATTACCAAACGTTTTTGCACATTTTGAAAAAGTTTCCGAACTATGGTTCATATTTATGGTGAAAATGTGACGGGGTCACATTTGCTCAGTCAATTAAGAACTACCAGGAGGTTGGTTTTTGCAGGCACAATGTTTTAGTTTCTTCACTCGTAAAAAAGACCACGAAAAACAAGCAGGTAAGCGAATCGTATTTCGAAAACTCCAATGTCTATGTAAAGACTTTTAATTATTTGTTTGTGTATCGTAGTTCTAAAATGTGGGAAAATGAGGTCATTTTTATACGCTTTAAATTTGAAATATACCAAATAATATGCGGTTTACGTAGTACGACCACGTTTTCTTTAGTGAATTTCTAATGAAGGACATATTGTGTGTTGTCATTTTTTGTTTTTAAATTGTGGCCTTGGTGAAATGGATGTGTGTTGGTGGGCAATTTTTTCCTGAAGACTAAACCCAATAATACTACAATCTCTTTCCACTGACAACTTTAATACTAAAAAACTACAACTTGAGTTCTTAAAAGCTACATCATACTACCACCGTCCCATAGGACTTTTTTATGCGTGATTTTGGAACAGAAGAATAATAAGAACTAAAAATAATTTGAGAATTTATGCTGATTGTGTGTGCAGAAGAAGAGGAAGACCAACAACTTAATTTACAGCTCGAGGATTATGAGAAGGAGCTCATGACTCGTTTAACCGGAAGTCCTGATGGCCGAATTGACTACATGCTTCAAGTAAGGAGAGGGAGAGTGAGAGAGGAGAGAGAGGGGGAGATTTAACCTCAGGAAGTGAAATGCAGCATATGTATCCAGTTTGTGCTTTTTCCAGAGGTTCAGATTCCCTCTTTTTGATTATGTCATTATGATTGGACGAGCCATTTTTCACCTCCTTGTTAGTCATGTAAATGTCACAATTATGAAAACCAAAAACTTTTACTTTAAACGACTAACTTTTCTCTTCCCTGGATCATAAATTTATCTTTTGGCAGGAGGCAACTTTCGATCATCCCTACATTGTTGCGTTCAAGTGTCACTTGTAAGTTTTTCAGCAAAATTCCCTCTTTATTTTGTATGGACCATACTTCAAATGTGCGAAAACTGTCGGAAACGATATATGTGGTTATCCTGTACAATACTCATATTTTACCATATTATACGTGTATAGTATGGTCTAACCACATGTATTGTTTCCAATTGTTTTCGTTTCCGTTGCTGATGGTTGCAATATGTAGGTCTTGTCACACATTGCAAAAAATAAGTTGAAGTCAACTTGGACTTTCATCAGTCTTGGGAAATTTTATCCAAGTATAGCTTATTTTAAGCATTGTTTTATTGACGCAAAAGTGCGAGAAATGAATCGATCCTGGATATTCTTACTTCAACTTTTGATGTAAAACGTGGTACAGTAAGGCTAATCGCGAACAATAAAAATACCTATATGTGAATAAAATACGTATTGCATCACTGCATTACGGAACTATAGTCCATATGGACATTGGACCTGTGCTTCATGTTGTCAAACTACAACTTCTACCTGCCCTTAAACCAGCTACTTTTTTACTAATCATTATTCACAAACACTCGTCTTTTGGGCGACGTTTTTTTTTGACAAACAGGACGTATTGGAGCGATCACGATACCGCTTTGCTTATTATTCAACATTTGTATAGAGATACACCTCGACATCCTTCGGGAGTAGATGAAGATATTGGCGGTAACAATAGTCACGGAGGAATTAGTGCGGTTGATGGAGTCCATCGGAGAGTCGGGTTTGACCTCGATGATGATGATGGAGTGGCGTTGACTTTTCAAAGTGGAGGAAAGGCTGCTCATGCATTGGCCGAAGCTTTGCAAATATCTCGAGCCGCCGACCCTTTGAATGTTCATCGATGGGGTTTGGCTTCATGAAAAGAGAAAATGGAAAGAGAGATAAAGAGGGATAGAGGAGAGGGAGAGAGAGGGAGAGGGGGAGAGGGAGAGAAAAGAGGTTTAAATATAGACGGATCGTGAGTGGGTTGGATACACTAGATGTTTATAGTCGGGGTTTGGCTTCATGAAAAGAGAAAATGGAAAGAGAGGGAGGGATAGAGAAAGAGAAAGGTCAAATGTAAATGGTTTATAGATGATTAGTATAATCCTTAGTGTAGGGAATTTGACTGTGAGGAAAGAAAAAGTTTTTTTTTACAGGGAGGTTTTCGGTTGTTCAGTAATAGTTGATGTGCGTATAATGTTTGTACAGAAATGGTAGACGCAATTTATGTTACTGGGGTAAAAATAACAATTAGAAGTTCCTTAGTCAACCTGGCAGTTACATATGTCCTTGTCGGAATTGTTCAATATGGTTGTTCGTGCAACAATTGCTATGTTTTATGTTCAAATTGTACCTCGAAGATGTGCAAACTGTTCTTGTGGTTACGTTGTTTTTATTTGATTTATGTTTCGTGTTTTACGTTTCATTTAAAGTTCTATAGTTAGGGTTGTTGCTTGTCTACATATTAATTTTGAGTGTTTTGCGTTCAGATTGTATTTTGAATGTGGAAAAACATTTGGAAGAAAGCCAATTTCTATGTGGTTTATGCATACTATACATGTATGACATGCTATAATACTCGTTAAGTGCGGAGATATGGAATCTTATGTTTCCAACCGTTTTCGCTCGTTCCATTTATGTTTTGTTTTTATTTTGTCAATAAGAAAATCTGTAATTTGTACCACCGTGGGTGGAAATCTGCTCCAAAAGCTCAAATTGAAAAAATTGTCATTTTTACATGTGGACTAGTACAGCTGATTGTTTCGCCAATGATAAGTGTTGAAGCGCATTTTGTATTTCCCCTTTATTGGTGGAATAGGTTGGTTCCTTATCCTTAAGACAACTGGTGACAGTTGGATAAACCAACTCACCTTGCCTCGCGTTTGTTATAAGGAAACTTGTGAGGGGGAGGACCATCCAGTAACCATGAAGGAAATAAGGATATAACTTTTTAAAACATGATTTGTTGTGGAATAAAGCTTAACAAAAAAAAACCAAAGGAAAAAAAAAGCAGAAAGACGAAGCATGAGTGCTACAGAAAAAACAGATATGGACAGGAAAGGAAAATAATAGGTTGATGATAAAAGGAAAAGAAATAAGCACTGAAACTCAAACAATCAACAACATTGCGTTTGCACCTAAAATTAGGGTTTTTGGTAGTTTGAAATCTGCGTGTAAAGACACAAAAAACGTTTTCCTTGAGATTGTCTTGGTAAAACTTTCTTTGTACGGATGGTCAAGCATAGATTGCGTTTCGACAACAACGTCAACGGAAACCTTCCTCTTCAAGATTATTAGATTATACAAATGACACACGTGGCCAGTATTACCACACAAACTTGAAAAATGTACGGTCTAGAGCAGAGCAGAAAGTGAGTGCTGTAGGAGGCGTACTTGATACTTTGACGCTCAAAAATGTGGAGACACATCAATCGGGGTGGCGATTGTCACTGCTATAATGTCGTTAGAACAATGGTCGTATCCTTTGATGCTTGTAACCGCTGACAGGTGTCAAATCCTGTAGTTGACTACACCGCGAATCGTTATTAGTGTCAAATTTTAAATAGTGTTGAAGAAAATTTACCGTAATTGATGCAAATTAAGAATTTGATTTTTTTTTTTAAAAGGTGTATTCTAATTTTGGCATTATGCTAATTTGGGAAGAGCAAAATGGAATATCCGCCGTACGATTATATACATAAATATATGTAATCTTACAAAATATTAGAAATCGTACGCCATCGTGAAATTTAAATATCCGTACATGTCACCCTAGTTTACGTGTCAGACTAATCCCGTTTTTTTAGCGCACGTTCCTATGCGTGCGCGTCTGATTTAATTCAACTTTTGTAAAATTTTCACTTGAAAAGGTACATTTATGTACGGTCTGATATCGACCATACACCACACTATTTAGATCTTATTGTACTTTCGTTCTTTACGCTATTTTGTACGGTACCTTAATTAACGTCAAGGAAAAATTAAAATCATGTATCCTATTTGAGGAAAAAATCAAAATTTTAAGAACCCAAATTAGTGACTTTGACACTAATAACGATTCGCGATGTAGTGTTGCGTATCGGGTAAAAATTTATAGCGATGAACCAGAGGTCGCAAAAGTCAATTTTACATAACCGAAACCAACCGTTTTTTTTTTCAAAATCTGAGTAACCGACGCCCGACTGGGTTATGTCACGCTCCAAAATTGTTAACCGGTAACCGACCAGCGTTTACGAAAATAAAAGTTAACTGAAACTCGATTTCTCGCGACTAACCGTGCCCGCCCGTAACCGAAAAAGTACAAAATTAACTAATGTACGACGTATGAATAAGCCAAAACTTAGAATTTGTCGCGTTCCCTTAGATTTGCGAAATGAATAGTGTTTACTAACGTGTCAGGTTTGCGACGCTTTGTCGCGTTCCCTAAGATTTGCGAAATGAATAGTGTACTACCGTGTCAGATTTGCGACGCTTTGTCGCGTTCCCTAAGATTTGCGAAATGAATAGTGTTACTACCGTGTCAGATTTAGGACGCTAATCATGATGTCACGTTCTTCCACGATACCAAAGAGTACAAAGTACAATAATGTTGGATTGTATGGACAGTACAATTTTTTCATTTTTTTTGGTTTTTTGGTTGACCGACCGTAACCGACCGTTTTTTTTTCTGGTGAATCAACCGACCGCAACCGCCTGGCCCTCAAAATTTGGCAACCGAATCCGTTCCGGATCCGGCGCGGGCGGTCGGTTAACGATCGGTCATGGTTTCGGTTGACCTTTCGCGACCTCTGCGATGAATTCAATATTCGACAAATCGAGTATCGAATGGTCAAAGGGATCGATATATCGCTCCGGTACCAACAAAAACCATCGCGATATATTTGGTCGGAGGTGATGGTCCGTACATATTTAGTATGGTAAGGGTGAAGTTCCATTACGACTAGTGTTGGGTATCGAGGACCTTTTGCCGATATTCGATATATATCGAATTTCAGGTACCCGATAATCGATATATCGCTTCGATATATCGAAAACCAAATTATCGCGATATATCGCCGATATATCGTATCGACGATATATCGAAAATGAAAATTTTGATTTTTTTTTCCCAAGGGTCAAATATGTGTACGATTTTCCGTACGATTTTCCGTACTCTGACTGTACGGACACCCAATTTTTGCGATATATATCGCGATAATTTATGTTGGTCCCGGTACGATATATCGAGGAATCTGCTCGATCGATATTCGATATATCGAATATCGAAATTATCGCGATATGAAATTACCCGATACCCAACACTACTAATAAGGATACATATTCCCATATGGTATCCCCTCCAGCATGTATCCACATCGTCGACTTTTGACCATGTGATGACAGGTTCGCGTGATTTTTCCCGTCTTTATTTCAAGGAATAAATTCTGAGCGGCCTTTCGCGTATCACCGCAACTCATTTTCAGGTCTCAACGTCGTTTTCTGACGCTTTTTCTGTACGTTTGTACCAGAAATAGAGCAATTTTAGTTCGGTATGGCACATTTCGTACATAGACGATGTTTGACATATGAGAAGAGGTTCGCGTGATTTTCCGCCGTCTTTATCACTAGGAATCAAATTTGAGTGCGCTTTTTGGTGTTGGCGCACTTACTTTCGCGTGTCGACGCCTTTTTCTGACGCAATTTTTGTACGATTGTACAATAGAACGAGTAATTTTAATAAGGACATGCATTTCTTACACTACACTATTTTAAAATTGTCCAAATTAGAATTATTAACACTAATTCGACGGTACCTATATTAACATAAAAAAATAAAAAATTATTAGCTCTATTTTAGGTTCGAGGGTCAAAATTTGGGGTCACTCAATAAGCGTTATTAAAGCTAATAGCGATTATAGGTGTACACTATGAAAAAACCTGCCAAATTAAGGACTTAACGCTAATTAAACCGTACCTATATTAAGGTAAAGAAAAAATAAGCATTATTACTTCTACTTAAGGTTCAAAGGCCAAACTTTAGGGGCGGAGACATACTGTTGATAACACTGTAAACGATTCATGTTGTATTTCTAGGGTGAATCTTTATATCAATCGCTACACCTTGAATCACTATAAGCGTTAATAACGCTAATTTTGTGCTTCCACATTTTGGCCCTCAAACCTAAAATATAATTTATAGCTTAAATTGTCTTTTTACGTTAACATAGACTGTGTCGAATAGCGTTAATAAATCTAATTAGGACAATCTTTAAATAGTGTAGTCCACAAAATGCGTCAGTTCGTCCTAGAATTGCGCGTTATTTTGTACAGTCGTACAAAAAGTGTGTCAAATAGAGGCGTCAACTCCCAAAAGTGAGTGCGTTGACACAAAATAGCGCACTCAAATTTGATGTTGACAAAAATTCACGCGAACCTAATCTCGCTTGTTTAAACGTCGTCTATGTGAACACTGGCTACGGCGGCTACACTATCGGGAAAATGTACCCCGAGTTAAAGCTATAAATAAACTAGAGTACATTTTTCTATGGCAAAAAGTCCTGAACCAAAATTAAAATTAATAACACTAATTGTTTTTTAACTCTAATTATTCCTTATAAAAAATAGCGATTCACGGTGTACCATTAGTCTTCATAAATCCGTTGCCGCAACGTTGTGTCTTTTCCAAATGTGAATTCTAGCTGAAAAGAAATGGTGTGGTTTCCAATTTGTTATCACGAATATGCGGTGTACCCCATTCGAATCGCGATCCTTTTTCCAAAAAGCGATTTTCAAAGTCCTTACATATCGCTAGTTCATCCTTAGTCATAAATGTCGCTATCGCGTACGCTTCCACCTTTCGATAACCGTTGCGTTTTTTAATGTTTACGGTGGGTGATTTTTGAATCTTTCTTGTTTGTAACACTTTGTCCAAGCAATATGTCCTGTACTTTGATATGCTTCCATCCAATCCACCTATTCATCTCGTCGGTACATCCACAAATAAATTTCGTACTTTTATGGAGTACCTATGATACACAAATTTTGACCTTCTCGAAAAAAACAGCTCCATCTAACCCTTCACAACAATATCACATTTCCGCCCAGACATTTCGCCCACAATTAAATAATTCAATATTACCTCAAACCTTTCTCAAGAAGTCGACACTAAATCAAGTGTGTACATACGCACTTAAACAAGCGGTACATACGATCTACCGCCTCTTCTCATTTTACAAAAATAAGTTCGTGCATAAGCTTAATATTTCTTCTTGCTTGCTATACCAGGATGTTTCCATTTTTTTAACGTGGGGTTGAATGGTAATTTCTTGAAATGCAGAAGACAATGTACATTTATGTATGTTTTGAATCAAATCTGTTGATTCGGTAATATATTGATTTATTTTCCCTTGTTTTTCTGACAAACGTTTTGTGATTACCGTCAAAGTAAATTAATAAGGGAGCGGCCTCATTGAGCTTTGTGCACAACTCAGACCTAAAGCATAAATGTTAAGCCTTGGTATTGACGATTATCTAATCATTGGAACTAACTGGGGAGGTTAATGCCATTAATACGGGTTAGTTTTTTTTATCTTTCCCTTTATGATTTTACTTCCTCAATATCGTTTCATTTACGTTCTTGTGTTGTTTGTTGCATGTGTAATTTTGAAAAACTAGGATGGATTCGCTAAGTCTGTCGCTATAAAATATATTTTTATAGTCTTATTTTCTATGTTTTGAATATTGCGCGTGGCTTGTCGCTGATTTTGCCGTTTGCACCGGTAAAATGTAGTCTCGATAGGTGGTTTGTGATAGGTTGTAATTCGTGTGGGGAACTCATAGATTAAGATCTCTTCCAATATTTCGTTCTATTTTCAAATAGTTATATCGCGTAGATCGATGTAGGTCAAAATATGTTTGCATTTAATTGAATAAAAGAGCATGACAAGAGTGATATTAGTGTATATTGGGAAGGGGAAAGCAACATCTTTGACTTCAATAAATAGGTTGAAGCAGTGCAAGTGTAAGCCTCTATTGAAATTCCATCTTTATACAATGCCGACATTGACTTTTTTCTCAATTTAATTAAATTGTTCAACTATAGTAATTCGGGTGTTGCTGCTAACCTCACTCAATTGTTATATAAATTCTTTAACTATGTTACATTTTGCTGCTAGTTTACGGTTTAAGAATTTCTCTCACGCCCCAATCTTTCATCATTTTTTCTCATGCCTTGTACATTGCTTATTATATCACTCAACATCAAATCTGAGTGCGCTCTTTTCAGGTCGACGCAATCACTTTCGCGTGTCTGCGCCTTAATAAGACACAATTTTTATACGTTTGTACAAAATAATGTGCAATTTTTGTATCGACTGACGTATTTTGTACACTACACTATTTAAAAATTGTCTACATTAGAGTTATTAACATTAATTGGACTGTACTTATATTAACGTAAAGAAATTTCAACTTTTAAATCCTATTTTAGTTTTATGGTTCAAAATTTGGTGTCACCGAATAAGCATTCTTCACGCTAATAGCGATTTTAGGTGTAGCAATTGACTAAAATATTCACCGTGGAACCATAACTTGAATCACTTATAGTGTTATTAACACTATATCTCCACCCATAAACTTTGGCTTTGAACTTTAAACTGAAGTAGTGATACTGATTTTTCTTTACTTGAATAAAGGTACGGTTCAGTTAGCCTTAAGTCTTTAATTTGGCCGGTTTTTTAATATTGTACAGGTTGTATCGTTATTACTGTTAATTACGTTGATTTGGTGCCCTCAAATTTTGACCCCCAAACCTTAAATGGAATTTCTAAGTTTAATTGTTTTTTGACTTTAATATAGGTGTTCTCAAATTAACGTTAATAACTTTAATTTAGACAGTTTTTAAATAGTTTGTTATTTTGGGAAAATCACTGTAGCCCGTGGCCTTAGGCTAAAGTAGTAGCGTCCCAAACATACACCGCTAGGGTGGACCATAGAGAATCAAAGTGGTAAAATTAGAGAACGCAGAAGGCATAGATAGGTAGATTAGGGAGAGGCAAGTTTAGACAGCTTTGATTTCATTAATAAAATTATATCCACAAAGTAATTGTTACTCTGAACTTGCTGCTTCTCATAAAGCTGAATTATCCTCATAATGACTAATCTTATTTATCTCTATGTACAAAGACTCATAATAAATGTCATGTCTAAATTCTTTGAAATCCATGAATTGTAATGTCTGTGTGAGATATCTCTATCTCTAATGCCTGGATGCGTTTTATCTGTATATGCTCACTAAGCCTTAAAATGTATTATACGAGTGGTTTTATCACATAATGCCACGTGTCTCAAATTAGCCACAAAAAACCGCATTTCTTTTGTCATGGTTTTTGTACTTTTTGTCGTGGAATCGTCCGTCAAATTCCGCACGTGTGAGTCCGTGACGTCACATAAATAATTCGTGTTGGTTCGTCCGTACCAAAATGTATCAAAGTGTATCGCCCGAGATTGCACAAATCTAGCGCTCCCACTCGATATCGTGGCAATACTCGTCGTTTGATCTCGTCGTCCTCGATTTGATTTTTGACCGTTCCGTTCTCGCTAAAGTACACTCGATTCTTAATAGAATATTCTTGTTCATTTATGTACGGGTGGCTCGATTGGGAATCGGCCAACTTAATGATATGAGATGATTTCAAACTCTCTTGAAATCTCGACCAGTGTGGACAAAAGTGGTCCCGCGAATCTTGGCCGTACAATTACCTACCTAATTTGACACATTCTCAATCTTGATCGTACAATTTTTGAGGTATTTCATTCGCACGGCTGTCACCTGTTTTCGTCCGTCGATTCCATTATAAATTGGAAAACCGATCATATCTTTGTAAATCATCGCATGACTTTGCTGAAGTCGTTTGGGTGCCACCTGCATTTGTGGCCCTTAGATCTCTATTTTTGCGGCGACGATTTGGTTTCGGAAGATTCCAATGAGTAACGTCGATTTTGTTTCGCGCCTTCGTCGCTCCTTGATTGTACTTGCATTGTACCTCATTGAACCTCTGTTGCCTCTATATGGAATGTGACATTCCACTCTGATTTTTTTCTATACATTCAAGTTAGAGTTAGCATCTGCTTCCCCCTCGCCTGTCATATGTTCTTTTCCAGTGTTCTTTTGACACCTACTGTTTGGCCTACTTGGCCCAGGCAATCACGAGATAAACACTAAGATAGATTCCAAATGTATGTATGGGAGAATAAGAGAGGAAGAGAGAGGATGAAATCACATCGACATTAGAATATACAAGATAGTTGTAATTCAGCGTTTATTAGAAAAGCTAGTCAAAGGGTCACTAAGCGAAAGCTAAGGTGAGACCCCAAAGAGATTACAACAAAGTTCGGATACTTATCATCCCTAATCTCAACTGAGACTAAAGCAAAGTTTTTAACTACTCTCTAATTAAATCTGTACGCTGAATGCCCTATTATTTGATTCTTTAAGCCTTAGCGAGATGCTTGTCTAACATGCCCATTTATCCCTTTTTGAATGCATCAATGGTGATGTGCTTAATGGAGTGGTGGATTGCGGTCCAATGAGTAAATGGCATGTGTCTTAGTGTCCTCCGTATTCGTGTTCAATAAGGACGCTCGGTTTTTTCCTATGTCACATGATTTCTAAGTCGATATTGTTACGTGTGACATATTGTCAAAGATCGGTACTGTATTCTTTTTTTCGATACATATTCAAATATCAGTTCGCTAAAATATCGCCAAAACTGATATATCGTTGATGGTATTACCAACCCAAATTGCCTTAAATTGTACGTCTCGGTGTAAATTAGTATTGCGTGAGTCGTACTTTTCAACATGCATATGATACATTTTCATGATAATGTTGACATTTCGTGGCGCCATGAGAACGGTAACCCGAATATATCAGCTTTTCGCATGTTATTTAGGCTCATTGTTAGCATGTTGGACGCATACCTTTTCATATTAGAACGTCTATATAAAAAAATCTCCAAAAATATTAAAATCACAACAATAATTGCTAATGTCAATATCTATCCGTTTTGCACAAAAAGACACAAATTTCTTACCATTTGTAAAAAGATGGTTGTGTTAAGCGGAACAACTTATGAATACAATGCAATAAAAGTTTTTGTATAGCGATGCATATGATTCATTTTCATGATAATGTTGGCATTCCGTGACGCAATGAGAATGGTTATCAGAAAATATGTGCTTTTACCAATTTTTGTCGTCTTCCCAAAAGAATTTAAGATTCCGACAACCACGTGGGCCATACGTGTGTGCTAAAGCTTCCACGTGATTACCTTGCAAGCTGCAAAATTCTAACCTCAAAGTTAGTCAACTGATTGACCGTCAATTTAAATTCAACGGTACCTAACTTGTACCAGTATGTACTTCAAATGTAAAATCTTTGACAATGTGACCTAAGTGACTGCGCGCAACCAAAATAGTGTATGATCAATTCCCTAAAATAACGTCGCCTGTTTTTGCAAGTGCTCATAGAAAGTCGCCGCCGGAAACTATTTGAAGTCCCAATTTTTGTCGTCTTATTTGGCAACCACATGAGCCGTGCGTGTGTGCTTAAGCTTCTACGTGGCTGCCTTTCAAGCAATTTCAGAATATACTCTAAGCGGCATAAAATACATCGAAAGCACATATGTTGTCGCACGTGTTGTCGGCACGTGTCTGCAACTGGCCGACCCCACCGCTAATCGCAATCGTATCCATATTTCCGAACTACGATCTGTCGACGTGGTCACGTGACGCTGTACGGCAACCGTCAAGGCAGACGATACAGCATGCATTTTGGCACGTAGAGTTTAATTTTTATTCGGTTCGCACGAATTCAAGTGAATCGTTTGGATCTAGATAAGTCGACTGACGAGTCGTACGGCGTACTTTTCAACTCGGCGTCGGACTGCGTCACATTTCTTTTTGAATTGCCACGCTGGCATCGCCGACTTCGCCGGGATCGAACACAAGTTTCCGTACCATCGAAAGAGCCGCGCAAAAATCCATTAATCCGCTCTATTATCCAACAGAAACCTTCGAACATGGAAACTCGGTCCTAGTGTCTTTACTACAAATAGTCGCACTACTCGGCGTGTCGTTTCGTACGGCAGTACGGCGGCGCGACAGATGCGACCTGCGCGGGGCAGGTGTTTCCTGTCGCTGGCGTGACGTGACGCCTCACGCCATGCTCGTCGCCCGCACTACAAGCCAAGCGGCGACGACGAAAACCAACAGACTTTGAAAACGTTGAAAACTTCGAAAACTGAGAATCATGGACGAAACAGCAAATTCAGAAGAAATGGTACGGACCGCATAACAGTACAGGAGCACTGGCGTGATTTGTACGATGATGTACGGACGCGATGCTGGTCGCGCTTATATATTCATACGGAGCCGATTCCATTCGCAAACCATTCCGCGCTCAGTCGACACTCCCTCGCACAAGCTTAGAGAAAGGGAGAGAGAGGGAGAGAGAGAGGGATAACTAGGAGGCGAGAGGGAGAGAGAGAAAAAGCGAGACCTAGAGCAAGAGCGCCAGAGCGAGGAAGAGAGAGAAGGAGAAAGAGTGGTGATGGCCCTACAAAAATCTTCCCAAAATGGAGGACTGTCAAGGTAAGCCTTTTATTTCAATGTTTACTTTATTTTTTTTCGGCTTTTAGTTCTAAATATTTTGGATTTTTCATTGTTACGATCTTCGAGCAACTGTTCAGTTTTCAAATTTTCCGTTTGCCGTTTTTTACTCCTTGCAGCTCCTTTTCCGTTCTGTTCCTCTTTTGTCTTTTTCTGGGAACACTGGCAGCAGAAGGAGCCAAAATGTCTTTGTCAGATAGTGAGTCTTTCATCCCTCTCCCTCCCTCCCCTCCCCTTCTTTCCACCCACCTATACTATCCACCATTATTCATCTACTCTCTTTATGGTCTTGATTAATTGACAATGTATTGTTAATGTTATTTCTATTGGTTTTTGTTTTTTCATTGTTCAAGTAATTTTTTTCCCAACTTGACATTTATTTGCATAGAGAAGCTTAATTGTTGCTTTTCTTTTTGGTCTTTTCGTATTGGGAAAGCTGAGGTTTTCTTTAAAAAAAAAATTAATATAACACCTACATGAGACTAAACTGGCAACCAAAGAGGATTTTTCTGGACAAAAGAGAAAGAAATGCTAGCAAAGCTTAAATTGTCGCAAAGCTGTCGTGTGGGATGACCCGTTTTTATTTTTTTTTCAACTTGAATGGCCTAATCTTTAGTTTTTGTAGAGTTCCGTCAATTTCCTTCTTTTATTTTACCTATTTTGCTGAAAAACATGCTTCCCGCCCATTTTAGACGGTGACATTTGTCACAACCAGTTGTGATCTCTCTCTCTCTCTCAATCATTATCTGTCTCTCTCTTACTCACACACATTCTCACTCCGATTGGTCCTCTCACTCGACCTCTTACTTCTCGCTCTCTCTTGGCTTCCCTCTCATATCCTTCATCTCTCCTCTCGCTTACCTTCCACCCTCTTTCCTTTCCCCTCTCCTCTCTCTTTTTTTGCGAGTGCAGGAGTGGCTCTAATCAAGGTGAAGGAAGGATTTGGGATTCCGGTCTCCAAACCCAATTTGTTGAAATCTTGGTATTTATCAAATGCGGATTGTTCAAAATGGTTTGGAGTTTCTTGTAATTCCGAAGGTCGAGTAGTGAACATGTAAGAATTCGTTTTTGATTTTTCGATATATTTTAATTTTATTTTATTCGTTGACCTCTTGGTTTAGTAGATCAATTATGAAAAGCTGGAATGGAGGTGCGACTGAAAGTGGAAATTGGAATTTGAATTTGAAACGGAAATTTTTAAAATTTGGAGCGCCTTTTGTCGGTCAACAGTTGGGACTTAATTATGTTTTTCTTTTAAATTTTTTATTTTTTCTCCGATTGACCGTCAAACACCATGCACAGGAATTTTGCGAGATGTCACAGTTTTGGTTTCATTTGTGTATAAAGTTTTTAGGCAAGTAATTTAAATATTTTTCATATGGCTATTGTGATTTCTTGATTTGAAATGAAAACGTTTTTTTTTTTTTTTATATTTATCTTTCAGTAATTTCCCCAAATGAAAGTTTGTATTGTCCATCGGTTCTTGATTCTATTTATTGGTTTTTTGGGTAGAACGTTAATCTTGCAGGATCTTCCAGGAACAATTTCGGGAGCAATTGGGAATATCACTTTTTTGAAAACCTTGTAAGTGAATTTCTTTCTCAATTTTTATTTTATTTTGTAGATTTTACAGCAACGAACTTAATATTTTGTGTTTGTATTCAGTTTGGGAAATGTAATTCGTCATTCTTATTACGCAGTTTATGAAGTTGTCCGTGCTTTTTCTCAGATGTGTCAAATTTTAATGAAGTTTTTCCCTTTTTCACTACATAAAGTTAAAATGAGTGTTTTTTTGTTTTGGTTTTCGCCATATGGCTGCTTTCATACACAATGCACGTTCAAGCGTCAATGCAAAATATTTTTGAACTTTTTCTTTAATTTTGCTTCTCGAAATCGTAAAAGCGAAATATCCTAGAATTTGTATTTTCTTCTTTTGTTTGTTAATTGTTATTGTTCATTTTTTCCTTTCTGAATAAAAACAAAGGGTTATTCCTCTCAACCGTCTTCGTGGAGTCCTTCCCGCCACTATTGCTAACTTACAATACCTCGAAATTTTGTAAGATTTTTCTTTCCAGGTTTATTCATTTTTTATTTTTTAAAAAATCAATTATTTAGAAATGTATCACTAGAGCTTAGCGTGGTTGACAAAAGGAAAATGATCAATTGAAAAAACAGAAAAAAGAAACTAGAAACAGGTCATTTCCAACACTCTCAAAATTCCCATCACTGTGATTGGCTTGTTATAGTTTCAGCATTAACTTTAGAAAACAATTCAAGAAAGACTACATCGAAAATGTTTATTAACACAAAATGCGATAAAAGATTGTCGGAGAATCGCCATTAAAACATTTGAACATTTATTTTTTCTCAAACAAAATTCATTCCACACGTTGAACAACAAAAATCTCCTGCATATGTTTTAAACTCTTACGCATCATTATAATCCGATCTTATCTATAAACTTTCAGGGATGTTTCGGAACAAGAAGGTTCCCTTGGAGGTCCGATTCCGATCGGCATCGGAAAATTGCGCCATTTGAAAGAGTTGTGAGTTGAATGCATATTTTTAATAGAATC
The DNA here is from genome assembly GCA_037447655.1 of Zygnema cylindricum. Classification (NCBI taxonomy): domain Eukaryota; kingdom Viridiplantae; phylum Streptophyta; class Zygnematophyceae; order Zygnematales; family Zygnemataceae; genus Zygnema; species Zygnema cylindricum. The sequence goes on from JBBHKE010002273.1 coordinate 121,074, forward strand.
AATGATTGCGGTGATGACAATAGCAACCATATCATTAATCCGTTTAGATAATGACAGTGTATACCAATTGTGTTTATGGATATTCAATTGGTTTTTTTATTTTGTGCGCATAATGCATGCATATTATTTATGCATGAGCGTGTAATGTTTTCCAAACATATATTTCAATTAACCTTATATTCTGTTTTTCTTACTCATTTAATCGAATAATTATGAATTTTGAGGCGTCTTTTGATTTGTGATAAAGTGTGATTCAGGAAGGATATGAAACTACAGGAAAAAAAATACAATAAACGAGCACAAAAAAGCGTAGATACTTACCTCACTTCATTCTCTTCGAATAACACACGTGACATCGAAGCTTTTCGTTCACTTATTATTATTATTTTTATTTTTTTGCTTATAACTCTGTTTCTTTTGCTTCTATTTGAAAAATGAGATTTCCATCAATATTATGACTTAACACTACATTTTTTATCATTTCCAGGTCTTTGGCATACAATAAATTCAATGGAACCATTCCAAATTCCATCGGAGGACTCACCAGACTCACATCTTTGTAAGAATTTTTTTGTCTTTGTATTTTTCTGGCTGAATTTATGCTATTATCGTTTCAGATGTTATTTTTTTTTGTCGTTTGGTGCTTAACTCCTGGCTGCTTAACATATTAAAACGTATTTCTTTTGTTGTTTTAAGTAAGATGTCAAAACTTTTGTGCTCGTGTTCAATATCATCTTATGAACATATAAAGTATACATACGCATGTATTGCGCATAGATGTTTGAGGAAACAACAAATTCATGGTATATATGTACACAAAGCACGTATGGTATTCAAGCAAATAACATCTCCATGGTATATAAACATGCATAATGCACGTATGAGTTTTTGAAGTAGTCTACGGATTTGTTGGAGTTTGCAGGAGGTTGCAGTACAACAAATTTGGAGGACGCATTCCGACCTCGATCAAAAATCTGAAGCGTTTACAACAATTGTGAGTTTTAAATTCATGCCCGAAAAATTGTAGGTTGATCTTATGGTTTTTTTATTTTATTCAAGATCAGAATGATGTAAAACTTCTAAAAAACCGAAAAAACCACTCGTTTAAAGCCCTTATATATCCCAAAAGCCTCAAGTAGCCTTATAAGTCAGACCACACTATTGTTCGATGTCAAAGTGGTTTCTTGAAAACGTAGCCGAGTAGAATCGTACGAAAATTGTCCACGTTAGATCATTTTTTGTTTTTTCTAAACATTATTTCATCTGTCCACATTGGTTATTGTGATTATCGGAGACAAAAGCTACGATGACATATCTATATATTCCGTAAGAATTGTTCCAACATTCGGAATCGACTGATTGCATTAGTTCAACACTGATTATCGTGAACGGCGGAGCTCAATGCCAAAATGACTTGCGTGCCGTCCCCATAATAATTGTCCCAATATTTAAATTCAAATGGTTTCACTTGTGTTAAACTTGGCGGCATAACTCACACAACTTTTTTCATGAATGGTGGAGTTTTGTTCTTAAATGGGAGAATATGCGAGTTAATTTCTCCCTTAATGGTTCATTTTGTGTTTAAATTGTCAATGCAATCCGCACTAATTTTAGCGACAATCTAACCTAGCTCAATTTTTTCCAATTTATTTTCTAGATTTATCTTCAACAACTATTTCACGGGATCCCTAGTCATCGATGCGGATTTCTCGTCCACTTTGGGAGTAGTCATCATGGACAACTATTTTACGGGCCCGATCAAAGTCACCCGTAAAGGAAAACCGTTCTGCACGAACCTTGTAAAAAACTGTTTGTTTTCCCAAAATACGACCAAAGTGTGCAGAACCGTTCAGCCCCAACGAACGGTCCACGAGTGCAACAATTTTTGCATCAAGTACGGCACGTGCAACAAAAATTAAAAGCTGGCGTGGAAACGCAACGGCGGTGAGTCCCCCATCCGGTATAAAGTTTTGGAGGTTGTGATCGAGAACGAGGCAAAAGGATTAGAAGCTACAAAAAAAGTAGTCGAAGCCATTGCAAAGGAAGCGCTATGAATAAAAAGAAATGCAAGGAGAGGATTCCATTGAAGGCTTCAATATGTTCCAATAAAAATTCCATAACCCATAGGATTTAATATGGGCGAAGAGATAAGGCACAATCTAGGCGGCAAATGAATTCAAACATGGAGGTCAACTGCTTTACCTCACCACTGCCGCTTAACAAAACAATGATAGACAAAAGGCATAGGATCACGATGAAATCGTAACTAAACAAAAAAATAGATGTTTTTTGTTCTTTATTTCAAACGTATGCTTTGATTCTCCCAGTAGCATGATAATTTGACTTGAATTTGAAGACGCCATCTCCATTTTCTTGTGTAGTTTCCGCAAATTCAAACGACGATATCTCCAATCCACTCAAAACTCATCTTCCTGAATATTCTCTAACATTTTCAATTCGTCAAGTTTTTAAGCATCTTTAAGCTTTATCATTCAATACTGATATAATTCTACACGTTTTGGCATTTTTTGCAGCTTGAGGATTGAAACGTGAAAACATTAACATCATAAAAAAATGAACGGTCGATATTTCTTGGAGGGAACGGCAAGATAATGGAACTTTTGTGCAGCTATACAAAAATAGTGTGGGATAATTATCATAACTTTTTGGATTTTTTTATTCTTTTGCTTTTGAAACCTTGATTAAAGGTTGTCGTTTAATTTTTTGGTACAGTTTTTCCATTGGTAATTTTTACTTTTTCTTATGAGGGGTACATTCAGTCCCACTCAATTATTGGGCGGACTTTTTTATTATATTTTTCTAGAGAATTTCTGGTTGTTATTTTGAGACTATTTTTCTGTCTACTTTTTAAAAATGAGACGTAAAGGGAAAAATGTGGAGTATAGCACGATGTGCAATTTCTTTTTACCACACATGTAAACGTGTTTTCATTTTGGACATATACTATCTTTAATGGTGAAAGCCAACTCCTCTGTATTTTTCGTTGTTCTTTTGTTGAGTTTATTTGCGTTAATATTCTGACCGCTATAACTTTGCAATTAAAACTTGATCCAAAAAGATTTTAACATGCAGTAGAAAACAACTGTCTAGCCACAAACGAATTGGCAACAATTGAATAGAGACACCTTAGTGGTGGTTATCATTTATAGTTGGCTAATTGTTTCTATAACACCCATCTTCTTATGGATATTTCTTGGCTATGTTTTACCCCGGTCCAGTTTTTATTTTTTTGTGACACATAACATTTTAGAAAACGCTGACAGTCATAAATGTGTGAAAATAACGTAGAAGTAATTATTGGAAGACAATTTTTTTATCTCAATCAAATTTGCATAAAAAAAATTTAAAAATCGAAAATATTTTTCACAAAGTTGGACATGCTGAGCGTATAGACTTCAAACCCTCCAAATCTGTATAATTCTTATGTGACTTGTTCGATAATTCAAATGATGAGATATCTATTACCAAGTCGTACGTATTTATCATTTTAGTGAGATTCTGGCCATATATTTTATGTAAAGATATTTGCAATTTCACTAGTACTACGAAATTGCATCGTCACAAAATCATCAACGATTTCGATAACGTAACGTTAAATCTTTTATTGCCTCGGTTGTGTAGATGTTCTCATGTAACATTATTTTTAGTGCGGTGTGTACAAATGGCATTTGGTCATTTGATCGCCTCTTAGTTCTTTTTGTTTGGTATAGATATAAATAGCTTCGGACAAAAATGCAAACATTACCATTCACAAACAAATTGGAAGCTTGGAATCTTACATTCAGAAATTTGTTTTAGTTATGAATATTGTTCATCATTACATTTTGTAAACCGTTCAATATAATGGAATCAACTTTTCTGAATGACTACCTATTCTATAATTTGCTACATGCGAATGCAATATTTCTCTCCACCTATACTTGTGCCCTATTCTATTTTTTGACTTATGGAGGGCCTTGCTTCAGCAAATCTTGTCATCATGTTTGAGGTCCGTAGCCTGAAGGATTCTCCTAGTTGTTCGAAATGGTTGATCAAGAAAGAAATGTTATAAACCAACTTGGCGCCCTTGATAAATTTGAATGCTCAAATAATCGGTTCTGGAGGCGTCGGGCCCAAGCGGCCCTTTAGGAGTGGAATTGCTTAGGGATTGTTACCCAAGCAAATACGCGTCCAATCCTTGTAACCACAAACAACGTGAAGGAGGATGAGAAAAAAAAGATGAAAGGTTGGGGCAGAAGGGAGAGCAGAGTCAATAAATGTAAGACTTGTAGCCTCGCCTTAAAATGTAGACGACACACAAACCCTTAAGCATGATGTAACGAATCAAACTTGGTAAGACACTTATGACGATTGTCCATCAAGATGGGACATGGATGGAGGCGTATACCTCCTAGTACGCTAACCTTTTGGCCGAAGCTGACGCGGTCACCTTCAACCTCTATTCAAACACCAAAATTACGCTTCTCATTTCCCTCTGCCAATCACATATATACCCGTACTTAGTATACCAAGATTGGAGATCGCTAAAGGCATATACATCCCATCAAGCAAACGTCTTGACCGAAGCCGTGAATAAATTTTCCATAATTTGGAAGGCCAGCCCCTTTCACGTTTTACGCCTTTAAAATAGTCTTTTCGGAGATTCGAACAACGCATCTACCACGAAATGATAATTTTGTTGGGACCGTCACACACATAGACAACAAGCTCAACGATGTTTTCCCTATTTTTACCCTTTCGCCAAAAAAAACCCGCGGACAACAAAAACGAAGGGTGTTTTTATATGCTTACACATGCAACAACATAATGCCACAAGCCTAAGAGCAACATCAAACTGACTATAATTAGCAAGGCAACATCAAACAAGAGCATCGACACCATAAATAAAAATATTACATGACAAATGTTTTGGTCACTTCACATATAAATGAGAGTCAAAGTGCAGGTGAGAGTGAAGTTGAGAGTGGGAGCGAGATGTGACAAGGAACAAGATTGAGAGTGAGACTAAAACTACAAGTAAGGGTAAAAATGAAAGTGTGCCCGAATTTGACAAAAAATGTGAGTGGGCAAAGTAATAATGATGTGAGAGTAAAGAGTGTTGGAAGGGGCGTTGGTAAGTGAGAGAGTGAGAGAGAGAAGAGAGTTTAAACGAGGTTCTCAATGAGATCGATAATAAGTGTTTGGTGAGAATGATAGTGAGAGTGAAAGTTGGCAGTGAGAGTGAGAGAGAGTGAGTGAGGGTGAGGGTAAGTGTTAGACCAAGAGTGGTCATATGGACCACAAGTGAGAATGATTGTGAGTGCACAATTGCAAATAAAGGTAAGTGAGAGAGGCGTGAGGTTAAGGGTGAAATTGAAAGTGGGAGTTGTTGGTTTGAAGCAACCGGCGCCTAAGAGGAAGAAGAAGAAGCACCAGCAGTTGCCATAATAATGAATTACACAAAAAGGAAACTCTCACGAAATCCCACAAAAGACCGACTTCACAACGAAGCCCCAAGCAAACCAGACACACCCTAGATGTGCAAATTTGCCACAATGTAAAATATAGCACAAAGAAAAAACATGCAAAATTTCACAAGGTTCTGCCCAAAGATCACAATGATATTATAAATCAAAACTCAAAATAATAACTCCTTCGCAGTTTTGCATACAAGGAATCCTACACTCCAAAATATTCTAAGTCCTACATATACAAGTGAGCCAACAACTGATCACGTTGTACCACAATTACCGTGGTCCATCGGTACACTAATCTTTATCAAAGCAAAACCCTGCCGTCAACCATACACAAATATATACATTAACCTAAGAACAAATAACCGCAAAAATGAAATAGCATGCGGTCAAAGTTCGTTTGCTGTTATGACAACGTAGTCAATGTTTATTTCCCAAAAAATGACGGCAGACTTTGTCCGCCTTCCGCGTATTTTTTCATCACCGAAGATGAACCTCCACGTGTAAATCCACTCCTCAAATGAAACTGTTCTTCTTCGTCCATAACAACCAATCTTGACTTCCTCACGGACTGACACATGTGCGTGAAGTGTACCCAATCTGCGTACTCCTTTCAGAGTTACATACAACACTAAATCTTGTCTACAACAATTCATGCTACAACCAAAATGACTAAGTCTGAATTATATTTCTTTCACAAACTGCTATGGTTGCGGTGTGCGACCAGAGCAGCATGGCAGTTAGCAATGCAGCCTAGGAACGAAGCATGCCAGCATCGCAACGCAGCATGACGGTATAGCAACGAGAAAACATGGCAGCATAGCAATGCGGCCTTGGAACGCAGCATGGCAGCATAGCAACGGAGCATGACAGTATAGCAACGAGAGAGCATGGCAGCATAACAATGCAGCCTAGGAACGCAGCATGGCAGCATAGCAACGGAGCATGATATTATAGCAACGAGACAGCATGGCAGCATAGTAACTCAATATAGAGAGAGGAATAAAGGTTTCCAAAAATCAAGGCTCCCGTAAAGCTTTAGACTCTCTCAGCCAATGAGTCCACATTCCTCCCTACAAAACTTCAATTTGGGTGCAGGTAAAAGCTTAGTCATCATATCGGCTACCATCTTCTCATCTTGCAGATAATTGAGATTCGAATTTTTTTTCATCACCTTCTCTCTTACAAAATGCAGCTTGATATTAATGTGCTTGCATTAAAATGGATGACTCAGATTAGATGCAATCGCAATAGCTGCCTGGTTATCGCACCACACTATTTGAGGTCCGGATTGCTTGAAGTGAAGTTCTTGAATGAGAGACTTAACCCACAGTAACTCCTTGACAGTTGAGCTCGCTGCCATATATTCAACCTCCATTGTAGACTGAGATGTTATTTTTTGAAGCTTGCTGCTCTAATAGCATGTTCCACTTCAAATCTTTAAAATGAATCCGGTGGTGGAACGGCGTCTTGGCATGTCTCCGTGGCTAGCATCGATCTAAGTCTGAATTTTGACTTCATCTCCATCGGGAGCAAGTCAAAGATTGCGTGTCCCTGCAAGATATCGAATACCCCTCTCTGTTGCCTCCCAATGTGATTTTCTCGAATTCTGTAAACTTCGGCTCAAAACACGAACTATTGTCGCAATATCCGGCCTCGTACAGTTCATGAAGTAGATTAGGCTCCCAACATTCTAACGTTATGGAATAGTGGCCATAAATTTCCCTTCTATTTATATTAAAATAAATCACTCACCCATGCTATCAATTTCCCTTCTCTACACCATTTTCTTTAGATAGTTGCGGCATCTTCTCTCCTCCACGACTTAGCTTCATTTGTTGTATTTCACCCGCTTTACTGCACCACTGCTTTCGGTGCCTTCTTCATACTCTCTAATTTTTCATAAAATACTACTTCATACAACATGTTATCACATTTTAGTTACCAATTGGTAATTTTTTGCAAATTCTTCTAATTTTTTCTTCCCATTTTGAGCATTACTCCTTGAAGTACTCTAATTACTAGCTAATGTCTATAGCCACTTTAAAATATTTGAAGTTAACCATGTGGTGTCTATTATTAACTGCCGAAAAATCCAATTTTGTGTATAAATATAAATATATGCCCATCTAGGTTGTCAAAATTGTACCACAATTACCAAATTTAAAAATAATTACCTCAAACTTTAGCTCTTTCCCGCAAAAACTTAATTCAAAAACGTGTGAACCAATGTTCACAAATCTGCCTTTATTCAAATAATCTACAAATTTTAAGTTTTGCTAATTATCACGAGGTTTTTTATCTTTTTCTTATCCTTTTACAACCAACTGCCACCTAGAACTATCACATTAATTTTGGTATCAGAAACATTGTAATCAAACGTGTCTTAAAAATTTCAAACATACTTGCACGGTCGACTCCACTTTCCTCCAAACGCTCATAGTTTTTCCAAAAAACAATCATGTGTATTCTATCATGGTTGTTAAAAGATATCTCCCCCATGGTTTATCATTTACTTTTCCCATAACTTTCTGCAAACATTTCCAAACAATTTCTCATAGCTCCGTTCAAATGTCAAATGTCCAAATTTCGGATCTCTCCATAGAATGTCATTTCTTCACTCTGGTTTGTCTTCTCCACATTCAACGATCCACCAATAGTTCTTCACAAACTAGTCAACTTTGATCACTAGCACTTTATCACTAACAACCACTTATGATTGCAAACTAGTCTCACTTTGAGCACACTCTTGACATTACGCCATGCATGGTTGCACACGATGCCCACTTAGAGCGTTCATTTAACTTAACACATTGCTCACTTAGAGCATTCATTTAACTTGACACAATGCTCACTTAGAGCATTCACTTAACTTAACACAATGCTCACTTAGAGCATTCACTTAACTTAACACAATGCTCACTTAGGACATTCACTTTACTTAAAACAATGCTCTCTTAGGACATTCACTTAACTTAACACAATGCTCACTTAGAGCATTCACTTTACTTAAAACAACGGTCACTGAGAGCATTCACTTTACTTAACACGATGCTCACTTAGAGCATTCACTTTACTTAACACGATGCTCACTTAGGACATTCACTTTACTTAACACAATGATGTATGCACTATCGTTACTCAACCTGACGTAAATAGTTGGGCGGTGGGCCCATAACCTATTGACCTTTGGTTTAAAATAGACCCCGGAAAACACCCAAAACTATTGCATCCCCAGCGATGAGTAATGTAGTCTAATGAGCAATCATATGTGACTGACATCCTCTCTTTTATTGACCTTGTAACACATTATGAGCTAAATCTTACGACTTACACAAAAATGAGGTCAACATACAACACAATACACGACACACGAACCAAATACACAAAGCACTTAACAACATCAAGACACACGATATCTCCGAAAAATTCTTATATTATCTAAAAGCAACAAAGATATAATATTGACCATGTCCCTTATCTAAGTTCTCTGCAATCGGCAACTTTTAAGTACTACATCTTCGGTCCCTACTTTTCAAGGAAGCATTGATATTTGTTCTACAAGGCTCCCATGAGTATATACAATTGTGAGCCACCTACATTTGACAAAATAACAAAATAAATAAGTGCGCATGTCTACTACTAAGCTAATTGGCACCCCCACGGTGATTATCCATAAGGCAAGAGTTAACCAGGTTGATTCCTCACATTACTCAAAGTCAACACTAATTTGTTTGTATGTGCAAAAACGTCCGTTAAGTTAATTAGCATCAGACGACCTGCTTATGCTGTACAGTTACTCATTGCCGCGGATAGTCCGTCGTAATACTTGTCGATTGTCCTCACGCTATATAACAAAAGTTGGTACCGCCATCGGCCGTAAAGAACAAATCAATCCGCTGCTTACTTCTCAAAGCTTCGTACCGTCGCATGAAATGTCGCGACATTCGTCTTATAAGATTGTGTCATATCTCCATATCCGGATCGCTTCGCGATCCTCCAAGTAAGTCCGTACCAAATCACATGAACCTTCGTCGACTGAATTCTCCCGTAATTTATGTACACCGTGTAGCATATTTATTGCTACACTAAAATCTATGTATACAAAACTAAGTCTTCAAAAACAACAGTAGAGTGAGGAAGGACTAAAAGACTTAATCGAAAAACCATGGCGGAAAGTTTTAGAATTTGTGACGTGGACCATGTCATAATTTGAGCGTGACGTCAAAATGTCACAAACCCTAAGCATCAACAATGTCACAAGTAGCTAGACGTCTACAACCGTCGCTATTTTGTAAACGTCATCGAATGTCGCGTGTTTTGTAAACGTCATTACGTAGGAATGCTGTGAAAGTAGTACGAAGAATCTTCGGCTAAAAAACAAAGTTACAATGCAAAGTTTCGGCTACATGGGAAAGTGCCCTTGGTGAGAGTGAAATGAACAGATCGCAAAATGATATTTGTCGAGACGTCACGCAATAGCCTGTCGTGTTCTGTTTTGTTTCGGGGAA
>JBBHKE010002273.1:131068-145008 GCA_037447655.1 Zygnema cylindricum
GTAGTGGTGAGAAAGAGGAAGAGAGAGAAGGAGCGAGACCGCGAGGAAAACGTTGAAAACTTCGAAAACTGAGAATCATGGACGAAACAGCAAATTCAGAAGAAATGGTACGGACCGCATAACAGTACAGGAGCACTGGCGCGATTTGTACGATGATGTACGGACGCGATGCTGGTCGCGCTTATATATTCATACGGAGCCGATTCCATTCGCAAACCATTCCGCGCTCAGTCGACACTCCCTCGCACAAGCTTAGAGAAAGGGAGAGAGAGGGAGAGAGAGAGGGATAACTAGGAGGCGAGAGGGAGAGAGAGAAAAAGCGAGACCTAGAGCAAGAGCGCCAGAGCGAGGAAGAGAGAGAAGGAGAAAGAGTGGTGATGGCGCTACAAAAATCTTCCCAAAATGGAGGACTGTCAAGGTAAGCCTTTTATTTCAATGTTTACTTTATTTTTTTTCGGCTTTTAGTTCTAAATATTTTGGATTTTTCATTGTTACGATCTTCGAGCAACTGTTCAGTTTTCAAATTTTCCGTTTGCCGTTTTTTACTCCTTGCAGCTCCTTTTCCGTTCTGTTCCTCTTTTGTCTTTTTCTGGGAACACTGGCAGCAGAAGGAGCCAAAATGTCTTTGTCAGATAGTGAGTCTTTCATCCCTCTCCCTCCCTCCCCTCCCCTTCTTTCCACCCACCTATACTATCCACCATTATTCATCTACTCTCTTTATGGTCTTGATTAATTGACAATGTATTGTTAATGTTATTTCTATTGGTTTTTGTTTTTTCATTGTTCAAGTAATTTTTTTCCCAACTTGACATTTATTTGCATAGAGAAGCTTAATTGTTGCTTTTCTTTTTGGTCTTTTCGTATTGGGAAAGCTGAGGTTTTCTTTAAAAAAAAAATTAATATAACACCTACATGAGACTAAACTGGCAACCAAAGAGGATTTTTCTGGACAAAAGAGAAAGAAATGCTAGCAAAGCTTAAATTGTCGCAAAGCTGTCGTGTGGGATGACCCGTTTTTATTTTTTTTTCAACTTGAATGGCCTAATCTTTAGTTTTTGTAGAGTTCCGTCAATTTCCTTCTTTTATTTTACCTATTTTGCTGAAAAACATGCTTCCCGCCCATTTTAGACGGTGACATTTGTCACAACCAGTTGTGATCTCTCTCTCTCTCTCAATCATTATCTGTCTCTCTCTTACTCACACACATTCTCACTCCGATTGGTCCTCTCACTCGACCTCTTACTTCTCGCTCTCTCTTGGCTTCCCTCTCATATCCTTCATCTCTCCTCTCGCTTACCTTCCACCCTCTTTCCTTTCCCCTCTCCTCTCTCTTTTTTTGCGAGTGCAGGAGTGGCTCTAATCAAGGTGAAGGAAGGATTTGGGATTCCGGTCTCCAAACCCAATTTGTTGAAATCTTGGTATTTATCAAATGCGGATTGTTCAAAATGGTTTGGAGTTTCTTGTAATTCCGAAGGTCGAGTAGTGAACATGTAAGAATTCGTTTTTGATTTTTCGATATATTTTAATTTTATTTTATTCGTTGACCTCTTGGTTTAGTAGATCAATTATGAAAAGCTGGAATGGAGGTGCGACTGAAAGTGGAAATTGGAATTTGAATTTGAAACGGAAATTTTTAAAATTTGGAGCGCCTTTTGTCGGTCAACAGTTGGGACTTAATTATGTTTTTCTTTTAAATTTTTTATTATTTCTCCGATTGACCGTCAAACACCATGCACAGGAATTTTGCGAGATGTCACAGTTTTGGTTTCATTTGTGTATAAAGTTTTTAGGCAAGTAATTTAAATATTTTTCATATGGCTATTGTGATTTCTTGATTTGAAATGAAAACGTTTTTTTTTTTTTTTATATTTATCTTTTAGTAATTTCCCCAAATGAAAGTTTGTATTGTCCATCGGTTCTTGATTCTATTTATTGTTTTTTTGGGTAGAACGTTAATCTTGCAGGATCTTCCAGGAACAATTTCGGGAGCAATTGGGAATATCACTTTTTTGAAAACCTTGTAAGTGAATTTCTTTCTCAATTTTTATTTTATTTTGTAGATTTTACAGCAACGAACTTAATATTTTGTGTTTGTATTCAGTTTGGGAAATGTAATTCGTCATTCTTATTACGCAGTTTATGAAGTTGTTCGTGCTTTTTCTCAGATGTGTCAAATTTTAATGAAGTTTTTCCCTTTTTCACTACATAAAGTTAAAATGAGTGTTTTTTTGTTTTGGTTTTCGCCATATGGCTGCTTTCATACACAATGCACGTTCAAGCGTCAATGCAAAATATTTTTGAACTTTTTCTTTAATTTTGCTTCTCGAAATCGTAAAAGCGAAATATCCTAGAATTTGTATTTTCTTCTTTTGTTTGTTAATTGTTATTGTTCATTTTTTCCTTTCTGAATAAAAACAAAGGGTTATTCCTCTCAACCGTCTTCGTGGAGTCCTTCCCGCCACTATTGCTAACTTACAATACCTCGAAATTTTGTAAGATTTTTCTTTCCAGGTTTATTTATTTTTTATTTTTTAAAAAATCAATTATTTAGAAATGTATCACTAGAGCTTAGCGTGGTTGACAAAAGGAAAATGATCAATTGAAAAAACAGAAAAAAGAAACTAGAAACAGGTCATTTCCAACACTCTCAAAATTCCCATCACTGTGATTGGCTTGTTATAGTTTCAGCATTAACTTTAGAAAACAATTCAAGAAAGACTACATCGAAAATGTTTATTAACACAAAATGCGATAAAAGATTGTCGGAGAATCGCCATTAAAACATTTGAACATTTATTTTTTCTCAAACAAAATTCATTCCACACGTTGAACAACAAAAATCTCCTGCATATGTTTTAAACTCTTACGCATCATTATAATCCGATCTTATCTATAAACTTTCAGGGATGTTTCGGAACAAGAAGGTTCCCTTGGAGGTCCGATTCCGATCGGCATCGGAAAATTGCGCCATTTGAAAGAGTTGTGAGTTGAATGCATATTTTTAATAGAATCAATGATTGCGGTAATGACAATAGCAACCATATCATTAATCCGTTTAGATAATGACAGTGTATACCAATTGTGTTTATGGATATTCAATTGGTTTTTTTATTTTGTGCGCATAATGCATGCATATTATTTATGCATGAGCGTGTAATGTTTTCCAAACATATATTTCAATTAACCTTATATTCTGTTTTTCTTACTCATTTAATCGAATAATTATGAATTTTGAGGCGTCTTTTGATTTGTGATAAAGTGTGATTCAGGAAGGATATGAAACTACAGGAAAAAAAATACAATAAACGAGCACAAAAAAGCGTAGATACTTACCTCACTTCATTCTCTTCGAATAACACACGTGACATCGAAGCTTTTCGTTCACTTATTATTATTATTTTTATTTTTTTGCTTATAACTCTGTTTCTTTTGCTTCTATTTGAAAAATGAGATTTCCATCAATATTATGACTTAACACTACATTTTTTATCATTTCCAGGTCTTTGGCATACAATAAATTCAATGGAACCATTCCAAATTCCATCGGAGGACTCACCAGACTCACATCTTTGTAAGAATTTTTTTGTCTTTGTATTTTTCTGGCTGAATTTATGCTATTATCGTTTCAGATGTTATTTTTTTTTGTCGTTTGGTGCTTAACTCCTGGCTGCTTAACATATTAAAACGTATTTCTTTTGTTGTTTTAAGTAAGATGTCAAAACTTTTGTGCTCGTGTTCAATATCATCTTATGAACATATAAAGTATACATACGCATGTATTGCGCATAGATGTTTGAGGAAACAACAAATTCATGGTATATATGTACACAAAGCACGTATGGTATTCAAGCAAATAACATCTCCATGGTATATAAACATGCATAATGCACGTATGAGTTTTTGAAGTAGTCTACGGATTTGTTGGAGTTTGCAGGAGGTTGCAGTACAACAAATTTGGAGGACGCATTCCGACCTCGATCAAAAATCTGAAGCGTTTACAACAATTGTGAGTTTTAAATTCATGCCCGAAAAATTGTAGGTTGATCTTATGGTTTTTTTATTTTATTCAAGATCAGAATGATGTAAAACTTCTAAAAAACCGAAAAAACCACTCGTTTAAAGCCCTTATATATCCCAAAAGCCTCAAGTAGCCTTATAAGTCAGACCACACTATTGTTCGATGTCAAAGTGGTTTCTTGAAAACGTAGCCGAGTAGAATCGTACGAAAATTGTCCACGTTAGATCATTTTTTGTTTTTTCTAAACATTATTTCATCTGTCCACATTGGTTATTGTGATTATCGGAGACAAAAGCTACGATGACATATCTATATATTCCGTAAGAATTGTTCCAACATTCGGAATCGACTGATTGCATTAGTTCAACACTGATTATCGTGAACGGCGGAGCTCAATGCCAAAATGACTTGCGTGCCGTCCCCATAGTAATTGTCCCAATATTTAAATTCAAATGGTTTCACTTGTGTTAAACTTGGCGGCATAACTCACACAACTTTTTTCATGAATGGTGGAGTTTTGTTCTTAAATGGGAGAATATGCGAGTTAATTTCTCCCTTAATGGTTCATTTTGTGTTTAAATTGTCAATGCAATCCGCACTAATTTTAGCGACAATCTAACCTAGCTCAATTTTTTCCAATTTATTTTCTAGATTTATCTTCAACAACTATTTCACGGGATCCCTAGTCATCGATGCGGATTTCTCGTCCACTTTGGGAGTAGTCATCATGGACAACTATTTTACGGGCCCGATCAAAGTCACCCGTAAAGGAAAACCGTTCTGCACGAACCTTGTAAAAAACTGTTTGTTTTCCCAAAATACGACCAAAGTGTGCGGAACCGTTCAGCCCCAACGAACGGTCCACGAGTGCAACAATTTTTGCATCAAGTACGGCACGTGCAACAAAAATTAAAAGCTGGCGTGGAAACGCAACGGCGGTGAGTCCCCCATCCGGTATAAAGTTTTGGAGGTTGTGATCGAGAACGAGGCAAAAGGATTAGAAGCTACAAAAAAAGTAGTCGAAGCCATTGCAAAGGAAGCGCTATGAATAAAAAGAAATGCAAGGAGAGGATTCCATTGAAGGCTTCAATATGTTCCAATAAAAATTCCATAACCCATAGGATTTAATATGGGCGAAGAGATAAGGCACAATCTAGGCGGCAAATGAATTCAAACATGGAGGTCAACTGCTTTACCTCACCACTGCCGCTTAACAAAACAATGATAGACAAAAGGCATAGGATCACGATGAAATCGTAACTAAACAAAAAAATAGATGTTTTTTGTTCTTTATTTCAAACGTATGCTTTGATTCTCCCAGTAGCATGATAATTTGACTTGAATTTGAAGACGCCATCTCCATTTTCTTGTGTAGTTTCCGCAAATTCAAACGACGATATCTCCAATCCACTCAAAACTCATCTTCCTGAATATTCTCTAACATTTTCAATTCGTCAAGTTTTTAAGCATCTTTAAGCTTTATCATTCAATACTGATATAATTCTACACGTTTTGGCATTTTTTGCAGCTTGAGCATTGAAACGTGAAAACATTAACATCATAAAAAAATGAACGGTCGATATTTCTTGGAGGGAACGGCAAGATAATGGAACTTTTGTGCAGCTATACAAAAATAGTGTGGGATAATTATCATAACTTTTGGATTTTTTTATTCTTTTGCTTTTGAAACCTTGATTAAAGGTTGTCGTTTAATTTTTTGGTACAGTTTTTCCATTGGTAATTTTTACTTTTTCTTATGAGGGGTACATTCAGTCCCACCTAATTATTTGGCGGACTTTTTTATTATATTTTTCTAGAGAATTTCTGGTTGTTATTTTGAGACTATTTTTCTGTCTACTTTTTAAAAATGAGACGTAAAGGGAAAAATGTGGAGTATAGCACGATGTGCAATTTCTTTTTACCACACATGTAAACGTGTTTTCATTTTGGACATATACTATCTTTAATGGTGAAAGCCAACTCCTCTGTATTTTTCGTTGTTCTTTTGTTGAGTTTATTTGCGTTAATATTCTGACCGCTATAACTTTGCAATTAAAACTTGATCCAAAACGATTTTAACATGTAGTAGAAAACAACTGTCTAGCCACAAACGAGTTGGCAACAATTGAATAGAGACACCTTAGTGGTGGTTATCATTTATAGTTGGCCAATTGTTTCTATAACACCCGTCTTCTTATGGATATTTCTTGGCTATGTTTTACCCCGGTCCAATTTTATTTTTTTTGTGACAAATAACATTATAGAAAACGCTGACAGTCATAAATGTGTGAAAATAACGTAGAAGTAATTATTGGAAGACACTTTTTTTATCTCAATCAAATTTGCATAAAAAAAATTAAAAATCGAAAATATTTTTCACAAAGTTGGACATGCTGAGCGTATAGACTTCAAACCCTCCAAATCTGTATAATTCTCATGTGACTTGTTCGATAATTCAAATAAAGAGATATCTATTACCAAGTCGTACGTATTTATCATTTTAGTGAGATTCTGGCCAAATATTTCATGTAAAAATATACGCAATTTCACTAGTACTACGAAATTGCATCGTCACAAAATCATCAACGATTTCGATAACGTAACGTTAAATCTTTTATTGCCTCGGTTGTGTAGATGTTCTCATGTAACATTATTTTTAGTGCGGTGTGTACAAATGGCATTTGGTCATTTGATCGCCTCTTAGTTCTTTTTGTTTGGTATAGATATAAATAGCTTCGGACAAAAATGTAAAAATTACCATTCACAAACAAATTGGGAGCTTGGAATCTTACATTCAGAAATCTTTTTAGTTATGAATATTGTCCATCATTACATTTTGTAAACCGTTCAATATAATGGAATCAACTTTTCTGAATGACTACCTATTCTATAATTTGCTACATGTGAATGCAATATTTCTCTCCACCTATACTTGTGCCCTATTCTAATTTTTGACTTGTGGAGGGCCTTGCTTCAGCAAATCCTGTCATCCTATTTGAGGTCCGTAGCCTGAAGGATTCTCCTAGTTGTTCGAAATGGCTGATCAAGAAAGAAAGGTTATAAACCAACTTCGCCCCCTTGATAAGTTTGAATGCTCAAATTATCGGTTGTGGAGGCGTCGGGCCCAAGCGGCCCTTTAGGAGAGGAATTGCTTGGGGATTGTTACCCAAGCAAAGACGCGTCCAATCCTTGTAACCACAAACAACGTGAAGGAGGATGAGAAAAAGGCGATGAAAGGTTGGGACAGAAGGGAGAGCGGAGTCAATAAATGTATGACTTGTAGCCTCGCCTTAAAATGAAGACGACACACGAACCCTTAAGCATGACGTAACAAATCAAACTTGGTAAGACACTTATGACGATTGTCCATCAAGATGGGACATCGATGGAGGGGTATACCTCCTAGTACGCTAACCTTTTGGCCGAAGCTGACGCGGTCACCTTCAACCTCTATTCAAACACCAAAATTACGCTTCTCATTTCCCTCTGCCAATCACATATATACCCGTACTTAGTATAACAAGATTGGAGATCGCTAAAAGCATGTACATCCCATCAAGCAAACGTCTTCACCGAAGCCGTGAATAAATTTTCCACAATTTGGAAGGCCAACCCCTTTCACGTTTTACGCCTTAAAATGGTCTATTCGGAGATTCGAACTACGCATCCACCACGAAATGGTAATTTTGTTGGGACGGTCACACACATAGACAACAAGCTCAGCGATATTTTCCGTATTTTTACCCTTTCGCCAAAAAAAACCCAGCGGACAACAAAAACGAAGGGTGTTTTTATATGCTTACACATGCAACAACGGAATGCCACAAGCCTTAGAGCAACATCAAACAGACTATAATTTACAAGGCAACATCAAACAGGAGCCTCGACGTCATAAATAGAGAAATTACAGTACAAATGTTTTGGTCACTTCACATAAAACGAGAGTCAAAGTGCAGGTGAGAGTGAAGTTGAGAGTGGGAGCGAGAAGTGATAAGGAACAAGATTGAGAGTGAGACTAAAACTATTAGTAATAGTGAGGATAAAAATGAAAGTGAGCCCAAATTTTTCAAAAAGTGTGAGTGGGCAAAGTAATAATGATGTGAGCGTAAAGAGTGTTGGAAGGGGTGTTGGTAAGTGAGAGAGTGAGAGTGAGAAGAGAGTTTGAACGAGGTTCTCAATGAGATCGATAGTAAGTGTTTGGTGAGAATGATAGTGAGAGTGAAAGTTGGCAGTGAGAGTGAGAGAGAGTGAGTGAGGGTGAGAGTAAGTGTTAGACTAAAAGTGGTCATATGGACCATGAGTGAGAATGATTGAGTGCACAATTGCGCCTAAGGGTAAGTGAGAGAGGCGTGAGGTTAAGGGTGAAATTGAAAGTGGGAGTTGTTGGTTTGAAGCAACCGGCGTCCTAGAGGAAGAAGAAGAAGCACCAGCAGTTGCCAAAATAATGAATTACACAAAGAGGAAACTCTCACGAAATCCCACAAAAGACCGACTTCACAACGAAGCCCCAAGCAAACCAGACACCCTAGGTGTGCAAATTTGCCACAATGTAAAATATACCACAAAGAAAACACATGCAGAATTTCACAAGGTTCTGCCTTAAGATCACAATGATCTTATAATTCAAAACACCAAATAATAACTGCTTCGCAGTTTCGCATACAAGGAATCCTACTATCCAAAATATTCTAAGTCCTACATATACAAGTGAGCCAACAACTGATCACGCCGTACCACAATAACCGTGGTCCATCGGTTCACTAATCTTCATCAAAGCAAAACCCCGCCGTCAACCATACACAAATATATACATTAACCTAAGAACAAACAACCGCAAAAATGAAATAGCATGCGGTCAAAGTTTGTCCGCTGTAATGACAACGCATTCAATATTTATTTCCCAAAAAATGACGGCGGACTCCGTCTGCCGTTCGCGTATTTTTTCATCACCGAAGATTAACCTCCACGTGTAAATCCGGTCCCCAAATGAAACAGTACTTTTTCGTTTAGAACAACCAATCTTCACTTCCTCACGGACCGACACGTGTGGGTGAAGTGCACCCAATCTGTGTTCTCCCTTCGAATTTACATACAACACTAAATCTTGTCTACAACAATTCATCCTACACTCAAATAACTAAGTCTTAAATATATTTCTTTCACAAAATGCTATGGCTGCGGTGTGCGAACAGCGGAGCATGGCAACATAGCAATGCAACTTAGGAACGCAACATGGCAGCATAGCAACGCAGCATGGCAGCATAGCAACGCAGCATGACAGTATAGCAACGAGACATCATGGCAACATAGCAACTCAATATAGAGAGAGGACTAAAGGTTTCCGAAAATCAACGCTCCCCTAAACCTTTAGACTCTCTCAACCATTGAGTCCACATTCCTCCCTCCAAAACTTCAATTTGGGTGCAGGTAAAAGCTTAGTCATTATATCGGCTACCATCTTCTCATACGGCAGATAACTGAGTTTCAAAATTTTGTTCACCACCTTCTCTCTTACAAAATGCAGCTTGATATCAATGTGTTTGCTTTTAAAGTGATGACTCAGATTAGATGCAATTGCAAAAGTTGTCTGGTTATCGCACCACACTATTTGAGGTCCGGATTGCATGAGGTGAAGTTCTTGAATGAGAAACTTAACCCACAGTAACTCCTTGACAGCTGAGCTCGCTACCATATATTCAACCTCCATTGTAGACTGAGCTGTTCATTTTTGAAGCTTGCTACTCTAGCAGCATGTTCCTCTTCCAATCTTGAAAATGAATCCGGTGGTGGAACGACGTCTTGGCATTTCTCCGTAGCTAGCATCGATCTAAGCCTGAATTTTGACTTCATCTCCACCGAGAGCAAGTCAAAGATTGCGTGTCCGTGCAAGATACCGAATAACCCCCTTTGTTGCCTCCCAATCTGATTTTCTCGAATTCTGTAAACTCCGGCTCAAAACACCAACTATTGTCGCAATATCCGGCCTCGTACAGTTCATGAAGTAGATTAGGCTCCCAACATTCTAACGCTATGGAATAGTGGCCATAAATTTCCCTTCTATTTATATTAAAATAAAACACTCACCCATGCTATCAATTTCCCTTCTCTACACCATTTTCTTTAGATAGTTGCGGCATCTTCTCTCCTCCACGACTTAGCTTCATTTGTTGTATTTCACCCGCTTTACTGCACCACTGCTTTCGGTGCCTTCTTCATACTCTCTAATTTTTCATAAAATACTTCTTCATACAACATGTTATCACATTTTAGTTACCAATTGGTAATTTTTTTCAAATTCTTCTAAATTTTTCTTCCCATTTTGAGCATAACTACTTGAAGTACTCTAATTACTAGCCAATGTCTATAGCCACTTTAAAATATTTGAAGTTTACCATGTGATGTCTATTATTAATTGCCGAAAAATCCAATTTTGTGTATAAATATAAATATATGCCCATCTAGGTTGTCAAAATTGTACCACAATTACCATATTTAAAAATAATTACCTCAAACTTTAGCTCTTTCCCGCAAAAACTTAATTCAAAAACGTGTGAACCAATGTTCACAAATCTGTCTTTATTCAAATAATCTACAAATTTTAAGTTCTGCTAATTATCACGAGGTTTTTTATCTTTTTCTTATCCTTTTACAACCAACTGCCACCTAGAACTATCACATTACTTCTGGTATCAGAAACATTGTAATCAAACGTGTCTTCAAAATTTCAAACATACTTGCACGGTCAACTCCACTTTGCTCCAGACGCTCATAGTCTTTCCAAAAAACAATCATGTGTATTCTATCATGGTTGTTAAAAGATATCTCCCCCATGGTTTATCATTTACGTTTCCCATAACTTTCTACAAACATTTCCAAACAATTTCTCATAGCTGTGTTCAAATGTCAAATGTCCAAATTTCGGATCTCCCCATAGAATGTCTGTTCTTCACTCTGGTTTGTCTTCTCCACATTCAACGATCCACCAATAGTACTTCACAAACTAGTCGGCTTTGATCACTAACACTTTATCACTAACAACCACTTATGATTGCAAACTAGGCTCACTTTGAGCACACTCTTGACATTACGACATGCATGGTTGCACACAATGCCCACTTAGAGCGTTCATTTAACTTAACACATTGCTCACTTAGAGCATTCACTTAACTTGACACAATGCTCACTAGAGCATTCACTTAACTTAACACAATGCTCACTCAGAGCATTCACTTAACTTAACACAATGCTCACTTAGGACATTCACTTAACTTAACACAATGCTCACTTAGAGCATTCACTTAACTTAAAACAATGCCCACTTAGAGCGTTCATTTAACTTAACACAATCCTCACTTAGAGCATTCAATTAACTTGACACAATGCTCACTTAGAGCATACACTTAACTTAACACAATGCTCACTTAGAGCATTCTCTTAACTTAACAAAATGCTCACTTAGAGCATTCACTTTACTTTACACAATAATCACTTATAGCATTCATTTTACTTAACACGATGATGTATGCACTATCGTTACTCAACTTGACGTAAATAGTTGGGCGGTCGGCCCATAACCTATTGACCTTTGATCTAAAATAGACCTCGGTAAACACCCAAAACTATTGCATCCCCAACGATGAGTAATATAGTCTAATGAGCAATCATATGTGACTGACATCCTCTCTTTTATTGACCTTGTGACACATCATGAGCTAAATCTTACGACTTACACAAAAATGAGGTCAACATACAACACAATACACGACACACGAACCAAATACACAAAGCACTTAACAACATCAAGACACGATATCTCCGAAAAATTCTTATATTATCTAAAAGCAACAAAGATATAATATTGACCATGTCCCTTATCTAAGTTCCCTGCAATTGGCAACTTTTAAGTACTACATCTTCGGTCCCTACTTTTCAAGGAAGCATTGATATTTGTTCTACAAGGCTCTCATGAGTATATACAATTGTGAGCCACCTACATTTGACAAAATAACAAAATAAATAAATGCGCATGTCTACTAATAAGCTAATTGGCACCCCCACGGTGATTATCCATAAGGCAAGAGTTAACCAGGTTGATTCCTCACACTACTCAAAGTCAACACTAATTTGTTTGTATGTGCAAAAACGTCCGTTAAGTTAATTAGCATCAGACGACCTGCTTATGCTGTACAGTTACTCATTGCCGCGGATAGTCCGTCGTAATACTTGTCGATTGTCCTCACGCCATATAACAAAAGTTGGTACCGCCATCGGCCGTAAAGAACAAATCAATCCGCTGCTTACTTCTCAAAGCTTCGTACCGTCGCATTAAATGTCGCGACATTCTTCTTATAAGATTGTGTCATATCTCCATATCCGGATCGCTTCGCGATCCTCCAAGTAAGTCCGTACCAAATCACATGAACCTTCGTCGACTGAATTCTCCCGTAATTTATGTACACCGTGTAGCATATTTATTGCTACACTAAAATCTATGTATACAAAACTAAGTCTTCAAAAACAATAGTAGAGTGAGGAAGGACTAAAAGACTTAATCGAAAAACCATGGCGGAAAGTTTTAGAATTTGTGACGTGGACCATGTCATAATTTGAGCGTGACGTCAAAATGTCACAAACCCTAAGCATCAACAATGTCACAAGTAGCTAGACGTCTACAACCGTCGCTATTTTGTAAACGTCATCGAATGTCGCGAGTTTTGTAAACGTCATTACGTAGGAATGCTGTGAAAGTAGTACGAAGAATCTTCGGCTAAAAAACAAAGTTAAAATGCAAAGTTTCGGCTACATGGGAAAGTGCCCTTGGTGAGAGTGAAATGAACAGATCGCAAAATGATATTTGTCGAGACGTCACGCAATAGCCTGTCGTGTTCTGTTTTGTTTCGGGGAAAAGAAATATCGACGGTGACGAATCTACTAATATTTGCGTAAATGTTTTTCGTACACTCGTACTGTTAACGTTACATTCATTTATTTTTGACTTCTTTGACACGTCTATAAAACCATGTCGCCTGTTTTCGCAAGTGCTCATAGAAAGTCGCCGCCGTAAAACATTTGAAGTCCCAATTGGTGTCGTCTCCCAGAAGAATTCAAGATTCCGGCAACCACGTGAGCCATACGTTTGTGCTTAAGCATCCACGTGGCTGCCTTTCAAGCAATTTCAAAATACACTTTCTCACGGGCATAAAATATATCGAAAGCACATATGTTGTCGCACGTGTTGTCGGCACGTGTTGGCAACTGGCCGACCACACCGTTAATCGCAATTCTGTCCATATTTCCGAACTACGATCTGTCGACGCGGTCACGTGACGCTGTACGGCAACCGTCAAGGCAGACGATAAAGTATGCATTTCGGCACGTAGAGTTTGTTTTTTATTCGGTTCGCACGAATTCAAGCGAAATGTTTGGATCTAGATAAGTCAACTGACGAGTCGTACGGCGTACTTTTCAACTCGCCGTCGGACTGCGTCACATTTCTTTTTGAATTGCCACGCTGGCATCGCCGACTTCGCCGGGATCGAACAGAAGTTTCCGTACCGTCGAAAGAGACGACCAAAAATCCTTCGATCCACTCTTCGATCCAAGACAACGATTAGAACATGGAAACTCGGCCCGTAATGTCTTCATTATAAATAGTGGCGATACTCGGCGTGTCGTTTTGTACGGCAATACGGGGACGCGACAGATGCGACCTGCGCGGGGCAGGCGTTTCCTGTCGCTGGCGTGACGTGACGCCTCACGCCATGCTCGTCGACCGCACTACAAGCCAAGCGGCGACGACGAAAACCAACAGACTTTGAAAACGTTGAAAACTTCGAAAACTGAGAATCATGGACGAAACAGCAAATTCAGAAGAAATGGTACGGACCGCATAACAGTACAGGAGCACTGGCGCGATTTGTAC
>JBBHKE010002273.1:145018-163437 GCA_037447655.1 Zygnema cylindricum
ATATTTAGCTTAAAGTCGAAAAAAAAAATGAAAATTTTCAATTTTGGTATATGGTCAATACGATATATCGACGATATATTGGCGATATATCGCGATAATTTGGGTTTTCGATATATC
Source organism: Zygnema cylindricum (assembly GCA_037447655.1). Lineage (NCBI taxonomy): Eukaryota > Viridiplantae > Streptophyta > Zygnematophyceae > Zygnematales > Zygnemataceae > Zygnema > Zygnema cylindricum. The sequence continues at coordinate 145,136 of JBBHKE010002273.1, forward strand.
GAAGCGATATATCGATTATCGGGTACCTGAAATTCGATTTATATCGAATATTGGCAAAAGGTCCTCGATACCCAAAACTACTTATTAGGGTTAGACGTATAAAATAGAGCTGATTTTTGTTGGCGCGTCTTGAAATCCAATATTGCGTTAATAACATTTTTTTATCCTCTACACTAAATTTTTGCGCAAAACTTTTTAGTACAATCGTACTCTTGAAATAATACATGAAATTCTTTTTGACTTCTTTGACACGACTTTAAAAATGTTTCACGTGCGCTTCTTTTTGACTTCTTTGACACGACTTTAAAAATGTTTCGCGTGTTTTCGCACCTGCTGATAGAAGTTGACGCCGTATAACAAATTAAGTCCCAATTTTGTCGTCTTCCCAAAAGGATTGGAGATTCCGGCAACCACGTGAGCCATACGTGTGTGCCTAAGCTTCCAACGTGGCTGCCTTTCAAGCAATTTCAAAATATACTTTTCTCACGGGCATAAAATCCATCGAAAGCACGTATGTAGTCGCACGTGTTTGTGTACACGTGTTACAACTGGCCAACCACACCGTTAATCGCAATTCTGTCCATATTTCCTAAATGCGATCTGTAGCCGTGGTCACGTGGCGTACTTTTTAACTCATCATGACAATGCCAAACGTGCACCCAAAAAAAAACGTACACTTCAAACGACAACTAAACTTGACCGTCGCAAAGCCGAATCAACGCGAGACCAAGAATCTGCGAAACAATCCAAAACTAAATCAAAGCAAGACCACACACTTCGTCACGACAAACTTAACATAACGGCCGCGCGACAGGCCGCAACGGCCGACTACAATTCTGAACCTAACAGGTAACAACCTCGCTAGTGTCTTCACTATAAACAGTGGCACTACTCGGCGTGTCGTTTCGTACGGCAGTACGGCGCAGATGCGACCTGCGCGGGGCAGGTGTTTCCTGTCGCTGGCGTGACGTGACGCTCAGCCATGCTCGTCGCCTGCACCAAGCCGGGCGGCGAGACAAAACCAACAGACTTTGAAAACGTTGAACACTTCGAAAACTGAGAATCATGGACGAAACAGCAAATTCAGAAGTATGGTACGGACCGCATAACAGTACAGGAGCACTGGCGTGATTTGTACGATGATGTACGGACGCGATGCTGGTCGCGCTTATATATTCATGCGGAGCCGATTCCATTCGCAAACCATTCCGCACTCAGTCTACACTCCCTCACACAAACTCGGAGAAAGCGAGTGAGAGGGTGAGAGGGAGAGAGAGGAAGCAAGAGAGAGAGAGAGAGAGAGCAACACCTAGAGCAAGAGAGCCAGAGCGATCGAGCGAGGAAGAGTGAGAAGGAGAAAGAGTGATGATGGCCCTACAAAAAACTTCCCAAAACGGAGGACTGTCAAGGTAAGCCGTTTTGTTCAATGTTTATTTTAATTCTTCGGGATTTTAGTTCTAAACATTTTGAATTTTTCATCGTTACGATCGTGAGCAACTGTTCAGTTTTGAAATTTTCCGTAATTCGTTTTGCCCTCGGTGCAGCTCCTCCTCCGTTCTGTTCCTCTTTTGTCTTTTTCTGGGAACACTGGCAGCAGAAGGAGCCAAAATGTCGTTTTCAGATAGTGAGTCCTCCATCCTTCTCCCTCCCTCCCCTTCCCTTCTTTCCGCCAACCTTTATCTTCTCTCTTTATGATCTTGATTAACATAATATGTATTATTAATGTCATTTCTATTTTTTTCTTTCTTTTTTCATTGTGCAAATAATTTTTTCGCACCTTGACATCTATCTCCATAGAGAAAGCTTAATTGGTACTTTTCTTTTGGTCTTTTCATATTGCGAAAGCTGACGTTTTTTTTAAAATAATATATATACATAGCACCTACATGAGACTAAACTGGCAACCAAAGTGGATATTTTTGGACAAAGAAGCTTAAATTGTCGACAAATTGTCATGGGATAACCCACTTTTTTTTATGGTCTGATTTTGAGATTTATGGACCTTTGTTGATTTGTTCTTTTTCTACATTTCTGTCGGAATAGAGAATTGGGATTGACATTTGTCGCAAGCAATTCGACGAGTCATTTTTCCCCTCCTTTTTTTTTTATCTTTTTCGCATGGTCACTGGTTTTTCACATGTTTCCCATCAATATTTGACCGTGACATTTGTCACAGCCAGTTATGATCTCTCTCGCTCTCTCCCTCTCCCTCTCTCTCTCACACACTCTCTCTTTCTCTCTCTGTCACTAACACACATCCTCCTCCCCTTTTAGTCCTCCCACTCAATCTCTTACCCCTTCTCGCTCTCTCCTGCTCTCCCTCTCATGTCCTTCATCTCCCCTCTAGCTCACCCCCCTTTCCCCTCTCCTCTCCCTTGTTTCTGCGAGTGCAGGAGTGGCTCTAATCAAGGTGAAGGAGGAATTTGGGTTCCCGGCATCTAAACCCAATTTGTTGAAATCTTGGTATCTATCAAATGCGAATTGTTCAAAATGGTTCGGAGTTTCTTGTAATTCCGAAGGACGAGTAGTAAACATGTGAGAATCCGTTTTCATTTTTTTATTTTATTATTTTTTTTTCGTTCGCTGACCTCTTGGTTTCGTTAAAAACTATGGAAAGTTGGGTGCGAATTAAATTGGAAAATGGTATTTGAAATTGAAATTGAGATTTTTAAAATTAGGACCTTTTACGGCTCGATAATTGAGACTTGACGAGTTCTATGTTTTTTCAATTGATTTTTCCTTCAATTAACTGTGGAACACTATGCATGGGAATTTTCCGAATTGCCAAAAGTCTGGTTGCATTTGTGTAGAAACCTTTTAGGCTAGAAAAACAATTCTATGACTTTCTTGATTGCTTGATTCGAAATCCAAAGATATTTTCCTGACATTTATCTATTAACAATTTCACCCAATAAAGGCCATCAATCATCCTCGTTTTTTTTTTTCTTTCTTTTTTATTGTAGAACGTTAATCTTGCAGGATCTTCCGGGAACAATTTCGGAAGCAATTGGAAATATTACTTTTTTGAAAACCTTGTATGTGAAATTCTTTCTCAGTTTTCTCTTTATTTTGTCAGTATTTTAATCAGCGATGTCAATAGTTTGGGTATTTATGCAATTCGATCAATGTAATTTTACATTTTTACGACGCAATTTATAGAGTTGTTTGTGCTTTTTTTCAGGTATGTCAAATTTTAATGAAGATTTTCCCCTTTTCACTACATATAGTTAAAAAAAATATTTTCAGTATTTTTTTGGCAATATGGTGGCTTTCATGCGTCGTGCATGTTCAGGCTTCATTGAAAAATATTTTTGAACGTTTTTTCCAATGTTTTCTTTTCAAAATTGTAAAAGCAAAGAATCCTTGAATTTTATTTTTCTTCTTTTGTTTATTAAATGATAACATTTATTCTTTTTCTTCCCTATTGAAAACATAGGGTTATTCCCCTCAACCGTCTTCACGGAGTTCTTCCCAACACTATTTCTAACTTAAAATACCTCGAAATCTTGTAAGTTTTGTTTTTTTTCCAAGTTAAATATTTTTTGTTTTCTTGGTAGATTCAGTTGTTTTAGGAATGTTTGACTGAAGAGTAGTGTGATTTGCAAAAGCAAAATGATAATTTAGAAAATGAAAAAAAAGAACAAAAAAAAAGTTTTTCATTTGTCTGAAAATTCCCATTAGTGTGATTGGTTTAGCTTATCTGTTGTGGTTATTTTTCGCTTTAAGTTTGGAAACCACTCAGGAAGACTACATCGGTAATGTTTTTCAACACAAAAGAAGATAATGGATGGGCCGCGAATCGTTATTAAGACAGTTGGGCCTAATTTTTTCTCAAAAAAAATCCATTTCACACGTAAAGCTGAAATAAAAACCAATAGAACATTGAAAATATCCTCCGTATGGTTCGTATTTTTACACATCTACTATCGAAACTTATTGTAATTTTCCAAGTTGTAATTCGATTTTATCTGTGAAATTTCAGAGATGTTTCGGAACAAGAAGGTTCCCTTGGAGGTCCGATTCCAATCGGCATCGGAAAATTGCGCCGTTTGAAACAACTGTGAGTTGAATGCAATTTTTTAATAGAATCAAGGATTGTGGAATGAGAATAGCAGCAATGTCATTAATCCATTTAGATAACGAAAATGAATGCCATGTTTGCTTATGAATATTCTTACACATTTTTTTTTCTATGTGTATGTATATGCATATTATTCATAAATGTAATCTTGTCCACAAATTTATGTAAATTGAATCTAGATTTTGTATTTATTTATTCATTAACTTGAATGGTATTGAAATTTGGAGCACCCATGAATTTCTAACTTATTCTCATTCAAGAAGGATCAGAAACGATAGGACGGAATAAAATAGTAAACGAATATACGAAAATAAAAAACAAAAAAAATCTGCACACCTTCATTGCTTTCAAAGTATGCACGTGAAATTTAAGCATTTCGTTCACTTGTTCTTTTCTCTGTCTCTCTCTTGTTTTTCAATTGATCCGTCTATTTAATTTCTTTCTATTTAAAACACGAGGCTTTTATGAGTATTATGACTTAACATAAGTTTTATTATTATTTCCAGGTCTTTGGCATACAATAAATTCAATGGAACCATTCCAAATTCCATCGGAGAACTCACAAAACTCACATCTTTGTAAGACTTTTTTTGTCTTTCATTTTTCTGGCTAAATTCATTTTCTTTGCGCTTTAAATGTTGTGATTTGTTGTCGTCAGGTTCTTACTCTGTTGTTTGATAAACATAAAAAAATAAAATTGTTTCGTTTTTCAATACGATGCAAAAAATGTATTTCTTATGTTCAATAACATCTTATGACAATGTTTGTATTTGTAAACATAATGCAAATATGAGTTTTTAAGGAAAAACCTTCATGCTATATTTGCAGGAGGTTGCAGTACAACAGCTTTGAGGATCGGATTCCGACCTCAATCAAAAACCTGAAATCTTTACAGCAATTGTGAGTTTTAAATTCATGCTCAAAACTGTCGTCGTATGATCTTATGTTTTTTACTTTTTTTTTTTTAAGATCAGAATGATGTACAACCTCTGAAAAACCTAAAACGACTCTTCGAAAGCCCTTATAAACCCTAAAGTCCCGAATAACCTTGTCAGTCATACCACACTAGTGTTAGATGGCAAAGTCGTTTCTTAGAAAACGAACCTGGCAAGAATCATACGAAAATTGTCCCCGGAAGGTCATTTTTTTTTTAGTCATTTTGTCCTAAGCGTTATTTCATCTGTCCACATTTAATTGATGTGATAATTGGAAACAAAAGATACAATGACATATGTATATAATCCGTAAGAATTGACCCAACATTCCGAATCAACTGATTGCATTAGTTATACACTGATTATTGTGACAGGTGGAGCTAAACGCTAGAATGACTTGCATGCCGTCTCCATAAGAATTGCCCTAAAATTTCAGAGTGTTAAGCTTGGCAACATAACTAACACAAATATTAGCGTGAATGGCGGATTTTCGTCCTTAAAAGCTTGAATGTCATGCGCATCTCCATATTTATTATTGAGACAAGTGTGTGAGTTACTTTCCCCCCTAACGATTTATTTTATATTGAATTTGTCAATGAAACCCACACTAATTTTATTAACAATCTAAAGTTGCTCAATTTTTCCAATATGTTTTCCAGGTTTATATTTAATAACTATTTCACGGGATCCTTGGTCATCGATGCGGATTTCTCGTCCACTTTGGGAGTAGTCATCATGGACAACTACTTTTCGGGCCCGATCAAAGTCACCCGTAAAGGAAAACCGTTCTGCACCAACCTTGCAAAAAACTGTATATTTTCTCAAAATACAACGAAAGTGTGCGGAACCGTTCAGGTCCAACGAACGGTTGAGGAGTGCGACGAATTTTGCTATGAAAAGTTCAATTGTTGAATCGGGCATCGCGCTTTCTAGCACTTTTATTAGGTGGCGGTCTTGTTCGATTCCGGTTTAATTTATGTTTCAGTTTCTGGTCTTGTGACGTTTCGGTCTATTTTTCGGTCATTGCTATTTCGATTATACTTGTATCCCTTTTTGTTTCCGTTGTTGGAGACGTGGGGTAGGCTCTAGCTATTTGCGTGTAGAAATCCTGTTGGTAGAGCAGTGTTTTGTGTTTTTAAAAGGAGTGGAGACAGATCCAAAAGTTAATATTTTCTGTAAAACAAACTTCCGTGGAATATATTGTCATCTATGGAGTACTCTCGCTTGTGTATATTCTTTATTATTGCTTCCACTTGCTTTTGCATTGTAGTTGTATGTCTATTAACCCATCAAGTTGTATCGGAACCTTGTGTGTTTTGTTGAGTAGTGAAAGGTGGGTTAGCTTGTTTTCCATACGAGAAAAGATAAAGAAACCCGTTTGGACTCCATTTCTTTTTTTTACTACTCCAACCGATCTGGATCCGCCAGATCAGGCATTTTTCACCGAATCCGGACCCTTGTGGCAGTGCCTCTATTTTTTGAAATGGACGGCCTTTGAGGCGTCACTCCCACCCCATCCATTTGTTAAAAAAGAAGAGGGAAAAAATAGAAGAATGCCATCGTTGAAGACCGCCTTCAAAAACAAGTTGACGGAATTTTTTGGTATGTACAAAAAAAGATTGCTGAATCAAACCGCAAGGAAAAATCTCACTGTTTTGGAGATCCGAATTCGAATCGAAGCGATAGAAATCTGAATGGAGGAATGGACAATGAAAAGTGGAAAAAGGAGCTAATCCGAATAGGGAAATTTATCATTGTCAACGATTCAGATCTCTATGAATGGAGTGTAGATGAGGAGCAAGTCCAACAAATAGCCAAAATTGTTCTGGTCAACGGGACGAATTTCCAAATGTGGAAGAAGAACATCGAAGCACAATTGGTAATTCCTCGCCTTTAGCCGGCCAAACAATCCACAATCGTACACCAAAGCTTGTAAATCGAGCGAAATGGAGACCGGCATGGGAAAAAAACCTTCAATCAATAGTTAAAAATCGGACATTTGAGGAGGTAAGCCCACCTGAAAGGAAAAAGGCCATTGCGTTAAGCGGGTTTTAAGAAAAAAACTGATGCTTCGAGAGAAATTGTAAAAAATAATGCCCGGTTAGAGCGTGAGGGCTTTCAACAAATGGACGGAGTTGATTACACGGAAACATATGCACCCGTAGTAAATTTCGATTTATTTAAAAAGATCATAGCTATTTCTGCACCTGGTAACAAAAGTATGCATCAAATGCACGTGGAAACAACCTCCTTAAGTGAAGACTAGGATGAGGAAGTGTGTATGAAGGTGTACAAAGGCGCAATTTTGGAAGAAGGAAAATATAGGTCCGCGAAATTGCAAAATTCCGTATACAGACTGAAACAGACTGATATCTTTTATCGAGTCGGACGTGCATCTCTTTAAGAATACGTGCATAGCTTAAAATGGTCAACTCTGGGCTAAAAGTTATGGGCCCAAAGGGCGCCTTTGAAAAGTTCAAAAGACCCAAATTTCAGTTATTGAGGCGCAAAATCGAGGCGGCTCTTAAAGCTAGGAATTGTTCATGTATCCTCACACGAGTAGAATCCGATTCTCTCTCTCTAGCTCTCTCTCTATCCCTCTCTTTCTTTCCTTGTCTCTCTCCTCCTCTCTCTTTATTTCCCATTTTTTGCCTCTTCCTCTCTATCTCTCTGTTATTTTTAGTGTTACTCTGGGCAATTATTTCGATTCAATACCTAACCTATTTCGGACTCACACGAAATCGAATACCTTCTTTTACCTACGATATTTTGGGAACACTATTATGGTTGGGCTTGTGTGTCAGTGCCTCTGCATTATTGTAGGCTAGTTAAATTAGACTAGTGGCATTTGGTCATATGACTGCCACTTAAATTCTTTTTATATCGTTTTTTTTTAAATAGTTTGTATTTTGCAAGCATAGGATAGTATTCACAGAGAAGAGAGAAAGAGACAAGGCTTTATTGATATAGGGAAAAATCTGTCCAGATTTACATCTCGTATTCATTGACACTTTCTAATGGATTTCTAATAGCCTTTCCTACATTGCTTCGCATGTGAATGCCTATTCCTCTCTCCCTCTCCTATCTTTTGTAATTCTTTGCACATTTGTAACCTAGGCATTTTTAACGCAATATAATCGTTTTGACGACTTCTTGGTCTTTGTTATGTGATAGAAAGTGGTTATAACGCAGTGCCAGGCACAATGACGAGTGGTCCACGTCTTTTGGTGAGCACCGGATGCCCCCCTTTTGGTCGCTTCCATTTTTCCCACTTTCCTACATCTCCCTGAATGTGCCTTCGTTGCTTCTTTTCTTTAGTTCCTTGCAAGTCCCGAGATTCATCCTACTCCATAAAAGGGCGTTAGTATAATTTTTTGCTTCTATAGCCACGCTTCTGCTAGCGTTGCAAATTTTGTCCATGTTGCTTTTGCCCACGTTGCACATTTTGATTTTGGAATAAAACTCTCTCTTGACATGCCAATTTCTAATGTCCATCTGTTTGCTTGCCATTTTCAAATCGGTGTTGCCTGAACACCTCCGTTTACCTTGATGTGGGAAATCTTCCATTACCGCATCGATATTTCCGTCCCTCCTACTTCTATTGCCCTGGTGAGCTCCCTCGTTTTTAGAGTCTACTGTGTTGCCTTTGATTGTTGTTGTGTTGCCTTTGATTGTTGTTGAGCTGGCTGTGGGCTCTTCTACTCTGATCTCTAGCGTGACAACTGTTTTTGTCGAGTTATGAGCCGTCCTATATGAGTGGATGTTATAATCTCTCCTTTTGCTCTAGGTGTGGCTATTGATCCTCCATGGTTGCTTTTGCCTCTCAAACTCATCCGACTCGTCTATATGCCTTGCTTGATCTGTTGCGACGTGCACATCATGAGTGGGGATCTGTGGGCAAATGCCCATTGCGACGTCAATGTTTTTCAAAACTTTGTCGCCTTCTGCTTCTCCTTGGAAATCTACTGCACCTGCACTTGTACACTAGTGAGTCTTAAAGTTTGTGTCTTGTTTATCTGCTCCACGTAGGGACGGATTCTTCTTTCACCTGTTATCGACTGCTTCCTACGTCGTGTTTTATGTTTTTGTCTTGAAGCTCTGTGTGCTCTTTGCTGACTCTTTTATTTACTTGCATTTTTTGTTAGTAATGTCGAATACTTTCAATGTGGCATAAATCTTGATGCTATTTGAACTATCCTCACCATCTCTTGCTATGTCGTTTTTTATATTCTCTATCTTTTTGCCGTTTGTATGATTTGCGACCCACGTCGCTCACACGTTGCATTGTTGGTTGTGTGAGAGTATGTGGAATTGGAGATCTTTTGGCGGTGTAGTCGATCGCTTTTTCTCTCTCCTTCGGCCAATAGCCAGCCGTTTGTGGTAAGCCCTAGTTTCCCGTTCTCCCCCAATTAGAGGAGATACCAATGGTTTCTGCTTGACTAATGAATATATGTTATCGAGGGAGTTTGGAACAAAGTTGACGTTTTTGAGCGTTCACTCTAGCCTTTTCCCTTTTGTTAAGATGTTCATGGTGATGTTACCTATGCTTTGAGCTAGTAAGCTCCTACCATCTACCATCAACACTCGTTTGGGTTGGATGCTTCAAATAAATGTGAAGTGTTCTCTCGTGAATGGTAAGTCTATTGGGGTAGTAAGGATTATAATCAAGTCATGGTCTAGAGGCTTTTTGTTGAAAATTATCGTTGTTTTTATAATCTATATCCCACTTTTTATAGTGGTTCCCTCATCTTTTTCCCCTTGTTTGTAGCGTGAGGCCAATCCCCCCATATAGTCCATGAGTGTTTTAACTTCACCATTTTTGCCAATCCTGGATCTGCTCGATCATCTTTGAGTTGGCGTTTAATTATGCAATTTGCTAGACCTCTATTGAATCATTTTCATTCTTTGTCTCTACACCCTTTGATCCACGATAAGGTCGTGGCTCCTCTTGGGTGACGATTCCCAAAAGGCGTCTCTCCTCGAGCAATCAAGTTACTCGCATTCTCCACACTTCGGCAACTATGGGCCCATAACCTATGGACTTTGGACAACCATCCAAGCAATTGGAGGAATCCTCTGCAGCCACAAACAGGTTTGACTTAGCACAAGTTAGCACAAGAAATCACCAGATAGAAACTAAAATAGATCACAAAGGTATATATGGGACACTAAGAGAGGAAAAGACAGGATGCTATCACATCGACATTAGAATAGACAAGACAGTTGAAATTCAACTTTTAGTAGAAAAGGTAGTGAAGGGGTCATTTAGCGAAAGCTAAAGTGAGCCCCCAAAGATATTGAAATGAAGTTTAGGCACTTGTAATCCCTAATTTGAATTGAGACTAAAGTTGAGTTTTTAACTACTCTTTAATCTAATATGTACACTAAATGTAATGATGTGAAATATATATGAAGTCTACATTTTTGTACTCTCACTAAATAATGTATAACAAAGTGTTCTCTTCTAAAAGCCTTCTTTTGTGCATCATAAACCTTATGATTTGATTCTCTAAGCCTTTGTGAGACGCTTGTCATACATGCCCATTTATACCTTTTGAATGCATCTGTGGTGATGTGGTTAATAGAGTGGTGGATTGTGGTTCAATGGATTAATGGCATTTGTCTTAGTGTCTTTCATATGCGTGTCCAATAAAGACGCTCGATTTTGTCCTCTATCACATGACTTTCTTGTCGAAATGGTCACGTGTGACGTCCTGTCACAGATCTGTACTATAAGCCCGATTTTGATATATACTTGGTTAAATATCGCTTGGCTGAAAAAATCCCCTGCCTGAAAATAACGCCAAAGCTGATATATTGCAGATGGAACTACCGTCCCAACTCGACTTGAATTGTACGTATCCGCATAAATTTTTATCACGTGAAGTTGTACTGTTGAACACTCTCACTCGAGTTCATGAGTTACCAATTTCATTTGATGTTTCAAATACGAAACATCATTTCACTTCGCGAAAGTACTTCGTCGTTCTGTCTTTTTTGTCATGGAAGTAATTCGTACCTAGGTCACTATTTCAAACATGCGTGACATTGCAGTTGTTAGTGTTGGGTATCGATAATATCATATCGCAATAATTTTGATATTCAATATATCGAATATAGATCGAGCAAAATTCTCGATATATCGTACCGAGACCAACATAAATTATGGCGATATATATCGCGATATATTATATTTTATAAATTTAATAATTTATAAAACATGTTATTTTAGCGTTAAAGATAAATTATGTGATACGCGATGTACGACGTGATTTTTGTTTTGTGATTTAAAGGTGGACACCGCAAAATGTAACCTACAAAAAAATAGTAATACTGTAATTCATATAGTTACTTGTTTGGGGTATGGTTGCATCAGGAGGCTTCTGTAATAGTACGGACAACAAATTTTATGTATCACAAAGGCCTGTCTTACATCACGCATTGTCTGTAAATTAGTTTTTACATGCGTGTTTTAATTTGAGTGGTTCCTTGTAAGTTGACAATCATATCTCTAAAATCATCAAAGATTTGAAACCGACCATTTTTGTATAGAAATCCGTACTTGCGTATTACGTACGTATACTTCGTAAGTGTACCGCGTTAATGTACGTTAGAGATCTCGTTCCCTGTGTTGACTTTAAGGAAAAAAAAATCTTATGGTCACCTTGTCTGAAGGCACATGATTTTGGAGACGTGTGAAAAATTTCATTATTTTTTTTTTTAATGCTTTGATATATTGATGATACGATACATCGGCAAAATATCTCGATATTCTGATTTTCGATATATCGAAGCAATTTATCAATTATCGGGTACCTAAAATTCAATATACATCGAATATCGGCAAATGGTTCTCGATACCCAACACTAGCGGTTGTACTTCCAGTATACTTATTGGAATTTATTAAGCAACATTTCGATTAGACCATGCCGTGTCGCGTTGAACTGTGTCAGAGCTGACCGTCACCTGTAGCTGTACCAATCAACCAAATCTGTACTTGCCCTGATGTAATGGTTATCATTGTTGTCCATAGCCATTTTCAGCCATGGATTTACCCTCGGAAGCACCACAGACTACCCAAAAACAGCCTACTTTGATTCAACACAGAATTTTACAGAAACAACAAAACAAGCTGAAACTTCATTAACAGATATTATTTAGGATATAGAATAATCTCACAAAGTTTCAGACAAATATAATAAACAGAGTGATCACATCATCTAGTCAAAGTTGAAGAAAAATAGTCTGCCAGAACTTTGATAAAACAGACTAACTTCACAATGAAGTTAAACACAGACCAGGCACACAAAATACCTGAAAATCTGTGACAATATTAACAATACAAAGAGGAACACACATGCAGAATTTCAGATAATTCTGCCAACAGTTGTGAGAGTAATCCTCAGATAAAATTACCAAAAATCACCATAAACAGTTTTGGTCCAAAAAGTTCCTATGTCCTGAAATGACTAAGTCCTACAAATATATACAAGAGCTTACTGCTGAATGTACGGAGGCATAAAATCCGTACGCTATCTACCAACTACCTCAATTAATGTAGATATACCGGAATACTTCAAAGTATGTCAAATTAAGTAAACGTACACTAATAATTAATTCACAAAAGGACAAAACAATGTTGAACCAAATATTTACACCGACAACAAAATTGTATGCTGAGTCATTGCGTGTAACTCAACAAGACTCCACGAATCTCGTCAAATAATCCGGGCCGTCCAAAAATATATATCGTGCGATTGACGTGATTTCGCTTTCCCACTAATTGAAAAATAGCGGCGGCCCTTTTCCGCCGTCCGTAGCTCTTATCCGACACCCTTGATGTCGCGCCACGTGGTCACAAAATCCAAACGAAATCCACGCGAGTCGTCAAATATCCCACGACATGGAGAAGCGAATTCACGTCCACTTGCCAATATAATAATAGTACAACCAAAATCATTTCCGTACCGCGGATGCGTCCTTTGCATTAAATGCGGATTGTCACAAATAAGGTACACGTCATTTGTCATAAACGTCGCCTGTCGCATATAAAGTACATTTGTCCAAATTAGATGCTCCGTACCGGCGACGTACATTTCGTATATTTCACGTCGGATCGCGTCACAATCCGCCGTCCATTTCTTAACGCATTCCGCGCCACTCAATTACTCCATCACGTCCCTTTAATTTTACTCATACATTTACTCCCCCAATCCACAAATCCATTCGAACCTCCATTTGTACAACCACATTACTTCCGGTAATAATATTCGCACGAAACGTCGCGTGCGCACAAAATGTGGCGTACGCACGAAACTAACATTTCAAAAACAACACTCCCCCAAAATTTTAGTTTCGTGCACCCAGAATAAAATATGCAGCGTGTCAAGTGTATTTGTACCATTCATTCAAATGTCACCACTGCTTCCGCTGACGTCACCACTGCTCCAGCTGCCTCCTGCCATGTCTTCCAAAATCCGTCTTTCCTACACACACCTTTGCTTCCACTACTTCTTTCTAGGTTTTCAAAACACAAACTTTCCCTCTCAAACAATTTCAAAATTTAAAGTGCTAAATCCGAAATTCCTCAAAGATAACTAAATGTCAAGGATAATCACCTCCCCAAAATTATTTTTCACAATGCTTTCTTTTGACCATTTTTTGCATATGTTTTCTTCTACGGTTTATCCTTTGACTTCTACTTCTTTTCTTTGTTTTCTTAATAAATTTTGGTATTTTCTCAATTTTTGAAATTTTGTTTTCTTTTCCAATATTATAAACTTCCTCTCCTACTCCAATTTTCTGAACAATTTTCCTTTCTCCCTCTTTAAGTACAGTAATCTCCTCATGCAAATTATTTTCAGTTTCCACTTTTAATCGACCTTCACCTCCTCCAACTATTCTCACTTGAATAACCTCTTCCTCTTGCAAATATTTATCAATCACCAATCTGTCATCGAAAAAATTGACAGAAACCAAATCCTTTTCTGTAACCCCTTTCTCCACTCCATTTTTGGTGGCAGCACATGTTTCCCTTCCTTTTTCATTTTCCATATTTAGAAAAATAACAGTCGGCAAGTATACAAATTCATCAACGGGAAGTGTAGCCCTTCGTGTAGGGGGTCGAACCCGATTGTCATCCCATCCATTTCGAAAATTTCCTGTGACACATGCACTTTTATAAAGTGGACATACTCTAAAAGTATGTCCTAAATCATTACAATAAAAACAATTTTTTGATTTGCAACTTTTTCTATTTTTCTGAAATTGTGATCTAACACCCTGAAAGTTCCCCCAAGCCTTTTTATCATCCTCTTCTTCTAAAACAAATCTGATTTCAAAACAACAAAAAGTACATCGGTCGTAGTACCTTTCGTACTCTACAGTCGTGTGATTGGTTATTACGTTACTAGATAGGGGTTGTGAGAGGGGATTAGGACTTAGAGAATTTGGTAGGTAGGGACCTCTATCCCTTAGAGAGTATTGTATAAACTTGGCATCTTTGCCACTTCATAACTTATCGGTTGGTTGGCCGTTTTTGGTGATTATTTTTGCTACACACTCAGGGGAGTCTTGACTACACATGGGAGCAGTCAAAATGTCAATTTGTTTGATTGGGTAGCGTTGGTTGTGGCTGAAATTGGGTTAGTTAAAAACTATCTAGAGGCTTCCTAAATTCTGTAGTCCAATGGAGGACACAAAATTGCAGGTTATAGGCCCACCCTCTAAGATGCCCACCTTTAATGGATCTGGGTTCATCTACTGGGAAGCCATGATGATGGGGGCTTTGTGCGAAAAATGATACCAGGGTATTGTCAGTGGACAATGTTGAAATAACTAGTTTTTGGGTATTTTGTAGGTCTAAATAGATTAGCGGAAAAAGATAAGAAAAGTGCAGGCCGCCTGCCTCCATCTCTTTTCTCTTGCCCCTATACTTGTTGTAGCCACTGAAAAAGAGAGAGAGAGTGATAGAGCCATGGCTGCCTCAGCTCCATAGGTAGGACTAAAGAGTGGTTTAAGTCACTCTCAACAAAAGGTTGAGTTCGGCAGGACTCGAACCTCCTACCGGCAGAGAGCGGCGTAGCCGTTAGCTCTAACCAGTCTGTCATAGAATTCCGTTACAATACAAAGGGTTTGATATCTATTTAAACATGTGTATGGTATTGAAACTGATTAACTAAAATATGAACGAAGGAACATATAACTAGTTAAAGTTTAGTGCGGATGTCAATTCGCATGAAACATATCAATCGGACTTTTGTTTCGACAGCTAAAATTCAATGTCAGATTTTATTCTACGGCATACATCGCTGCCGGGATCCTGGAATGGTTACTTTGGCGTTTATGGACGTAGCATGATCTATCGCCACGTGGAGGGATAAAATTTGGTATTAGGAATTTCGGGGAGCGTACGGACGAGTGAAAGGTTGACACGCGTCCACTCAGTGGCCTTGTCGCACACAAGCTGTAGAGAAAGAACATAGGTCGTTGTTCTTTTTTGTACTTTACAATTATGTGATTGGGTCTTACATTAGTAGATAGGGGTAGTGAGAGGGAAGTAGGACTTAGCATATTTTAAGACAGTCACATCTCTCTTGGGAGCTTTGTATAAATTGACATCTTTGCCACCTCATAACTTATCGGCTGGTTGGCTGTTTTTAGTGATTCCTTTTGCTACGGACTTAGGGAATTCCAAGCTTCACAAGGGTGCAGTCAAACTGTCAATTTGCTCTCTTGGGTAGCAGTGGTTGTGGCTTGAAGTGGGTTAGTTAGAATATATATAGAGGATTCTTGAATTCCGTAGTCCAATAAAAGGACAAAAAATTGCAGACAAGTGAAACGTCCACCTCAAGGAACTCCACTACGGTTTGGTGGAATAAGGTTTTCTGCAGCAACACCTGTTGTGACAGAGGAGGCAGATGATAACGACAACACCGTGTCTGAAAAGGGGAATGAGAAGGAGACACCTCTTGCTCCTATTACCATGGCATCGGAGCGGCGGCCGTGAAGACCGTGGAGAACGATACCCAAACGGGGGAAGACATCAACATGGTTGCCAAAAACTTCATTGTAAGACACCTCGCTCAGGCCTTGGCAACCCCCCATCTTAACATTTACAAGGCCAAGGAGTTGTGGGTGAGTAGGGTGGAAATCTATAGAGCTGGTACTATTCAAGAGCTCCAGTTGGCCGAACAAATGTAAAGGAATCATACTTACAAAGGGGGAAAGATGTTAGACTATTGTAATGATCTCTCTTGTTTGTATATGAAGATGGAGAGTGCTAGGTGGACAGGTACAAAAAATATGAAAGTTAACACTCTCATGATGAAGCTACCTGACGAGTATGAAAATATAGTGTACCGAGTATAAGAAATGACTGACATTTCATGGAAGTCGAACATTGTGGTCCGGATGATACTTGTGCAGGAAAACACAATAGAGATTACGAGGGGGGGAAAGAGCATCCAAGCTCTGGCTGCAGGAGGAAACCGCTGGGGGAAGGATCCGAAGAAACCATTCAAAGGAGAGAGAGATCATTTTGGAGGACCGAGCCCCCCAAAGGGTCTTTGTCACTTTTGCAAAAAGCCGAGACACTTCACAACGGATTGTGTCAAGCTGTGGGAGGTGAGGCTCATAGAGAACCGTGGAGGGGGTCCTTCTAGAGGGAAGAAGAAGGCACTTGTGGTCACAAAAGTGAGAGGAGAGACCGAGGACGAGTCCTTTGAGGAGGAGGATGGGGAGCTTTTTTTTGACGAGAGTTTGGAAGAGAAGGAGATCCCTCGGAAACAGAAGTGTGCTTTGGAGCAATTCGGAAAGCTCCATAGGAAGGATGGATCTTTGACTCAAGTGCATCTATGCATATGTGTCGTGATAAGCATCTCTTTGCTAAGCTAAGAAAAATCCCTACTGTAGAGATAGAGTATGGGATGGGAGAGTGGTTAGAACAGATCTAGTGGAGTCGCTAGATCTGAAAGTCTTAGTGGAGGGAAAGACTTCTATACTCAACTTCTCAGATGTACTCTACTTTCCTTAGTTGAGTAAAAATCTTGTCTCTAGGTCTGTGTTAGATGACAAAAAGTATGATACCTTCACTAGAAAGGGAGTCTTTACAGCTAAGTATGGGGATGAAGTATACTTCACGGCAGATAAGGGTATCCAAGGAATGTTTAGGCTTAACTTGAGTAATGAATAGAAAAATGCTTACTATGATGGTATTCCAAAGTTGATGATTTGGCATAAGCGATTGGGGCATGTGCATTTTGATAGGTTGAGGGAAATTAAAAAGCTCGGTATAGTAGAAGGCATTCAATTTGGGGTTAATAAAATGATGGATCATTATAGTGGCTGTGCTCAAGGTAAGGCTCACAGACTTCCCTTTCCTAAAGCCACCACATATAGTCGTGAGAAAGTGCTAGATGTGGTCCACATAGATATCTTGGGACCAACAAAAGTACCTTCGGTTAGAGGAAAGAGGTTTATGTTGACAATTACCAATGAAAGGTCTAGAACCTCTAGAGTCTTCTTCTTAAAAACAAAGTATGAAACACCAACTTACTTCAAAAAATATAAAGCCTGGAGTTAGAAGTCGCATGGAACCCCCAATAAGAGAATAATAAGTGATAATGGGGGAGAATATACCTCTAACTTGTTTGAGGAATATTTGAGAGATAAGGGAGTTCAGCACCAGAAAACTATACTATATAACCCGGAACAAAATGGGGTAGTTGAAAGATTGAACCGAACACTAGGAGATAGTGGATGTAGTATGTTGGCTAACAAGAAAATAGGAAAGAGATTTTGGGCAGAAGCCATGAACTGTGCCAACTACATAAAGAATAGAGTCTTTACCTCAGCTGTAAAGGAAACGACACCTTATGAGAGATGGGTTGGAAGGAAACCAGATATCTCTCACCTTAAAGTATTCGCTAGCCAAGTTAATAGTCTTGACACGGATAGGAAAAACTGGAAACTACATGTTAAGGGAAAACTTGGATACTTTGTAGGATATGATGAGAATGTCAAGGTATATAAAGTCTATGACATAGCAAAGAGAGATATATATATTTTGTCAATCACCTAGTTGTCATGGATGAAGGGAAGTCATTTGACCCCTATAAATATACTAAGAAGATAAGAATCAGATTTGAGTCCTAAGGTGAGGAGGATTCTATCTTTCCTGAAAGGGACATGAGTGAAACAGGAATTGCAAATTGAAGGGAGATCGAAGATACAAGAAATCCACCATAAACCTCACATTATTCTATGGACTTCTAAGAGACAAAAG
>JBBHKE010002273.1:163447-236814 GCA_037447655.1 Zygnema cylindricum
CTTCTCCTCCACATATACTCGAAACATGTCCCTACCTTCTCCCCGAATATACACTCCACAATCTGCAGTAAGCCTCCTAAATCCCAAAATTAGTAAGACCTTGTGAAGCTTATGGTTCCATGTTCTTGGTGCCTGCTTCAAACCATACAAAGCTTTCCACAACCTCCATACTTTTCCATTCTTTCCAGGAACTCCTTCTGGAATTTTCATATACACCTCCTCTTCTAATTCTCCATTTAAGAAAGCTGTCTCTACATCCATCTGTTGGATATGCATTCCTTCCGCCGCCGCCATTGCAATAATTGCTCGCAAAGAATCAAACTTAACCACAGGAGCAAAAGTCTCAAAATAATCAATACCCTCCTTTTTGCTGAAAGCCTTTACATACTAACCGCGCCTTATACTTAAGAATTTCTCCCGAAGCTCCCGTCTTTGTCTTAAAAACCCACTTTGAGTCAATCGCCTTCTTACCAACCGGTAAATCTACCTTTTCAAAACACCCATTCGATTTTACATAATTAAATTCTTTGATAAACACCGGTTTCCACTTCTCCTCCCATTCGTCCGAGTCTCGAGCCTCTTGGTATGATTGAGGATCCGCTGGACGATTTTTTGTAATTGCCTTTCATAAGAGAAAGGATTCCGCCCTTCCTTCTCTAATTTCGGAAATTGCCCTCTAGTAGCTAGTTTGCTTTTTATATGACTGTCCAAGTGAAAATCGTTCTGGTGCCTTCCCTTTAGTGGATTTTTTACTTCTCCGTACGTCATCTGCAAATTCTTTATCCGAATCACTACTCTCAATCTTGTTATCGCCCTCCTTCTCTAGGGTTGTCTCTTCTGATGTCACGTTGTCAATGCCTGTGGGTGATTCTCTGGTGACCTTGTCTCCTTGTGATTTGGTGCCGCTAAGCTTAGGTGTCGAAACTTTCTCTTAAGGTTTCTCTACAAATCGCACCTGTTTCTTCGTCCCTACCTCTGACAAAACTTCGTCCTCTTCCTCCTCCTCTCCAGTGAACTTCTCATAATGACTTTTCTCCTCATAATCTTCAGCTCGTTTGGACTCATTAGCTCCCTTCACCATCCATTCCAAATTCTCATTAAACTCCACATTTCTAGACTCTTTAACCCTTATAGTGACTGGGTTGTAAATCCTATAGTGCATTGAGTTCTCACTATATCCCACAAAATATCCTTCCCATGACCGTGTAGCAAACTTTCCCTCCCGATTTCTTTCCTCTATGTATCCCATAGCCTCATATCCCCAAATCCTTAAGTGTTTTACCGTAGGTATTTGTCCACTCCAAAGTTCCTCTGCTGTTTTGTTGCCCAAAGCAGAGTTTATTCTCGTGTTGGTAATATGGTTAGCTGCCGTGATTGCTTCTCCCCAAAGACGATGTGTGAGTTTTGTCATACGGAGCATGGCTCGCACCATCTCTTCCAATGTCCGGTTTTTCCTTTTTGCTCTTCCATTCGGTTGTGGGGAATAAAGAGTCGTGAAATGCTGCTTAATCCCCGTCTCTTTACAATAATCTGTGAAAGCAAGAAATTCACCTCCGCGGTCCGAGCGTACCGCCTTTACCTGCCTCCCACTTTCCCTCTCAGCTATAACCACAGTCTTTAAATGTTTCAAGAGCGTCTGACTTAGCTTTTAAAAGATATACCCATGTCTTCCTGCTGAAATCATCATCTATCACCATAATGTATTTATTTTTTCCAATGGTTTTTAGATGTGTGTCCCCACAAAGATCTACATGGACTAGATCTAGAGGGGCATTCGCTTTGAATTGCAAATCTTTCACTGGATGAGGCTTCCTTTTATGCTTCCCTTTTGTGCATCCACCACATCTTATAACCTTTTCTCCTGTTGCTACATCTAGTCCTCGAACTGCCCTATTACAAATCATCTATTTAATGTTATTCTGTGAAGTGTGACACATACGATGGTGCCACAACGTGAGGTCCTCCTTGTTGACCTCTGCTGAATGGAGATGACCTTCTTCATCCGCCGTCCTATTTTCAAGTTTTCTCCAAATCAACCTACTTTGCATATTTTCAAACACAATGCCTTCTGCAAATGACCCTATTTTACTACTCAAAATGATTCTACCTCCTTCCAAGCATGTGGCTCTTCCTTCTTCCTTTTGAAGTTGTGGGACACTTAAGTGATTAATGCACCCCCCCGGATTATAAAGCACTTTGTTAAAGCGTACTCTATTGAATCTAGTTTTACCTTCCTTATCTTGTGTTGGTAGATCCAACCGTACTGTTTCCACTATATCAATGACTATCATCGAACCATTAGCCACTATGATGGATTTTGGTATCGTCAGTTTTCTAATGTCACTGAATAGTCATGGATCTAAACACATGTGATGTGTAGCACCTGAATCTATGATCCAACAGTTAAAATTTCCCTTACTCTCCTTGCCTCGTGTGTGAAATAAGATATTCTTGTTCTTTTTTTGTGATTCCTCGATAAGTGAAACGAAAAATTCTTGATCCTGTCCCATTGGCCCATCCCCAACAAAATCCCCTCTACTTGATGAACCAATTCCTCTACTTCCTTCGCCTCTAAATTGTCCCCCTCCCTGATTGTTTCCCTTGTTTTGATAACTTCCGCGACCAGTGTGTCCCCATTTATGACAAACGTTACACTGTTTACTTTTGTCTGGGCATTCAAAAGAGCCATGCCCAATCTCGTTACAATTGTAACAAGTCATATGAGAGGTATCACGTTCATATGAGCCTCTCCCTGGGCCCTGTGACCTGCCTCCTCGTCCACGATGTCCACCTCCTCTCCCCCTAGATCCCCTAAAGCTGTAAGCTCCTCCGTCATCCTCATTTTGATAACTTTGATAGGATGACCCCTTGTTTTCCTCTTTCGGTGTTGCTTTCTCCTTCTCCGTACTATTCAAGTGATTGATAGCGTATGCCATTGTTGGTTTCTCTCGCCCCTTGATAACCTCCTTTGCTACCGCAAACTTGCTTGGAAGACTCCTCATAATGACAAACAATCTTTCTTTTTTTGTAGGAAAGTTATTGAGTGAGTTAAGTCGTTCTATGATGACGTTAAACCTTTTGACTCCATCATCAATGGACTCATTCTCCTTCATTCTAAACCCTATATATTTTTCAAAGAGATAAATTTTTATTTGCCTCTAACCTTTTTTCAAACGCATTTTGCAAAATGGTCCAACAATCAAAAGCCCTATCATGAGTTAGAAGGTGTTCATGCATAGAACTAGCACAACTTTGTATAAGTGCAGTGGAGGCCGCCATATCTTTCTTGTCCCACTTATGTGCTCCGGCTGGATCCACGGAATGATCCGGTTGTGTTTCTTCCCCGATAAAGATGTCCCAAATTTTTTTCTGTGTGAATGCTCCTCGAATGTATCTCTTCCAAATTGCATAGTAGGAACCCGTGAAGACGATGGTTTTATTAAACACTTTAAACTCATCATCTTCCCTCTCCTCCTCTTCCTCATAAAGTTTAGATTTCCCTTTTTTTTTCTTTATTTTCTTAGAGTTGCGTGAATCTCCAATTACTCCTCCATCTCCATCATCTTCTTATGTTTTGAGAAACTCTTGAAAGCCTTCAAACGTTCCTTTGTCCATCTTCACATTCTTCTCCCCCCATTCGTCATACTCATCATATTGTGTCCCAGTAACTCCACCTCCACTAACTCCCCCACTAGCTCCTCCACTAGGTTCCGCCGGAGATTTCCCTTTGTCCGCCATACCGGCAAGTGTTGCCAATAACCCGCTTCGATACCAATTGAAAGATTACAAACCAAATAAAATACACACACAACAATGGTGTTCCTCCAAAAACATTCAATATATTAAGCACAATGAAAATACAACTTCTTTACTTCATCCCTTTTACTTCTAACCTTTCTACGCCTCCTTAACAAGCTACACCTCTAAAATATAATTCTACCACGATTTCTCAACTAATATATATATATATAGGTACACGACTAGAAACGCGTAAGAGTCAACGTAGTGAAATGAACGACCGACAAGTTTAACCGACTTGAACAACATGGTGCGACTAGGAAAGTCAACCGCGAACGAACTTGAATCACACGGTACAACTTGAACTTACGTGAACCGAAACTACCAAGCAATTTCC
The DNA here is from genome assembly GCA_037447655.1 of Zygnema cylindricum. Lineage (NCBI taxonomy): Eukaryota > Viridiplantae > Streptophyta > Zygnematophyceae > Zygnematales > Zygnemataceae > Zygnema > Zygnema cylindricum. Next base: position 167,583 of record JBBHKE010002273.1, read on the forward strand.
ACGTCACTTTTATAGTACTGTTCAAACATACGGGAAACGAAATGAACATTTGATTTCTACGTCACTTCAAATATCCAGCGACGAAACTACTTCATCGCTCGTCGTCGCTACTTTAGACACGAGAATGACTCGTCGTTAAAAGAGTTCTCAGAACCATATCCTAACATTAAGTGTGAGCTCTAAGTGAGCTGTGTTGTAAGCCTAAGTGGCTTTTGTATTACTAAGTATAAGCTGGTCAAAGTTCATCATTTGTGTGGTAATTTTTGGGTTGCCTTTTGCTGAATTAAATAGGTGACTCTGGAGCTTCTAGTAGTGTCCCTTTTGCTCTGTCCCTGGTTCTACAGAGCAGCAGGTTATGGGCCCACAGCCCAGAGTACCTAGGTTTGATGGAGACAACTACTTATACTTTGGTTCTACAGAGCAGCAGGTTATGGGCCCACAGCCTAGAGTACCTAGGTTTGATGAAGACAACTACTTATACTGTAGAGGAATCATGAAGCTCTACTTTGTCGAAAGAGAACTCATAAAAGTGGTGGATGGTTCCTTTGCCAAAACATATCCTAAGTGGAGCAAAATGAATACAAAGTGTATCAGTGCACTCATGCAAGCACTATCTTTGGAAATCGGGATGGCACATATTCAGATGGACAAGGCGAAAGAAATTTGGGGATCCTTGGAAGATATGTATCAACAGACGAATGTTTTGTGACAAATGATAATTGCTACAAGTATTTTTGAGTATAAGTACAATGGTGGTCACATCTCAGATTATTGTTATGGTCTTAGGAAGTTGTTTTTAAAAAATGCATGCTCAGGAGGTGTTTTTCTTGTTGCACAACAAGCCATGTTGCTTATGAGAGTTTTACATGAGGAATATAAAGGGGCCTCAGATGCACTAAAGAAAATAGATTAATCATCTTGGAACCTAACAATGGCAATTCAACTAGTGTTACAAGAAGAATCTACTAATCTAGCAATGAAGGGAAGCGAAACAGGTCAAGTATTAAACACTCAGTTTCAGAATAGAAATCAGTATCACGTAGTTCAACTTACAACCCAGGGGCCTGTTTTTATTGTTTTAACAAGGATCATTTGGTACAAGAATGTCTACTTTTGAAAAAGGACACTTTGACAGAAAACTTTCACGAAGGATTGAACAACATCCGGCGTCCTTCCAACAAAGGGAAACCCTAAGGCATCCGTTTTTTCTGCCGAAAAGGAGAATATCTTAGAGGAAAGAGGAGATAAAGGTGACAAACATATTAGCAATTTTCCAATTGTGAGAGGAAAAGAAATGTTTGCTATGACAAGTGCAAGATTTGGACCAAAAGAGAACACCTGGATTATGGACACTGGAACATCTGCTCACATGTGCGGCGACAAGGAGCTATTCGAAACTCTCGAGCCAATCTCACCATAAAACATCTAATATGTTGATGACAGTTATGTAGTTGCAAGCTCGAAATGAAAGGTGAATCTTAAACTCAAAATAGAGGGTCAGACAGTAGACACAACCTTGAATGATGTGTTATATATTCTTGAATTCAGTAAAAATTTGTTTAGCACATCTTTGGTAGAGAGCAAAGGATTTGAAGTAAGTCAAAAGTATGGAAAATAAGTAGTCAATATGAATGGATTTGTTGCAGCTGTTGGAACTAGAGGAGAAAATATGAGAAAAGGCTTGAACTTGCTGAAGAATTTAATGGAAAGAAGGTTCTGTACTCAGTTGTAACAAATGATTATGATCTATGGCAGAAAAGAGTGGGACATGTTCACCAAGAAAGGTTAAGGAAAATTGTGAAAAATGACATAGTCAAAGGAGTAAAATTATCCATAGATAAGTCAAATGAACTATGTGATGGATGTGCTTTAGGAAAGATTCACAAATTACCATTTCCAACTGAAAGCGGTCACAGAGCTAAAAGAATTTTAGAAGTAATACATTCAGATGTTTGGTCTTCCAAAATACCGTCTATGGGGGGAGTCCGATATATGCTTACATTAACGGATGATTTTTCAAGATATACCAAGGTGTACTTTCTGAAAAGAAAAAATGAAGTTTTTTAATGCTCTCGAGAATACAAAGTCTGGAGCGAAAAGATACATGGAGTTCCCATTTTACATCCCAGATCCGATAACGGAGGAGAATACATCTCACAGGTGTTTTCGGACTTTCTCAAAGAACATGGAATTTCACGCCTACTAACAGTTATATACTCACCTGAACAAAATGGAGTTGCTGAAAGATTAAATTGAACACTAGTAAAGTGTGCTCGGACTATGTTGGCAAATAAAAGAGTAAGCGTGAAATATTGGGCAAAGGCCTTAAATTGTGTTGCATATATTAAAAATAGACTAGAAAGTAAAGCAACACTAAGAAAGACACCTTATGAACTTTGGACAAAAGAGAAACCGGATGTTTTTCATTTTAGAGTATTTGGCTGTAAAGTTTTTATACTTAACAACGATCCAAGTAGATGGAAAATGGAGCCAAAAGGAATGCGTGGCATGCTACTAGGATATGATAATAATGCTAAAGGATATAGAGTAAACATACCAGCACCAACCAAATTGTAGTTGCTAGAAACATCTGCATAAGCATAAGAGTCTATTAGAATTCAAAACTTGTTACCATATTCGGCCATTGTGCCGCCGGTGTATTTATAGTCCCAATTTTGTCCAACCAAAAATAGTTCTTCTTATATATTAGCCTTTTCATAATCATCTTTAAGAGACTTCCAGATATTGATCGCCTTTTTCATTTTTATCTAAGATATAGCCAATTCTTACGAGATACAAAATTTTAGAATAGATCGAGCTTGTGGATTTCTCTTTGACCAAGATGCATCTGTTTTCGCTAGGGAACCATCCAAAATATCCAAAAGGTTAACATTTTCGAAGTGTGTTTCCACCATATCCGCCCAATAAACATATTTTTCCCTTGAGAAGATAGGAATTCTTGATGACAGGACCATAACTTGTTTTTCCACAACCACATAAGCAGGTGAAGCAAAAGCAGTAGTAGTAGAAGTAGACATAATTCACTCAGTAAAGCTTACCAAGAAACCTACCATATAGCTGTTTTCTACAGCTCACCAATCAGACTCAAAATCCCAAACTGCCCTAAACTATACCACATAATATCACAAAGACTGACAACTCCCAAAGTTTCTTTTCAATTATCTAACGTAATCCAAGATATATGACCCATACGTTTCCCAAAAACAGTTTGCAAATTACACATTTTGGAAGTCTAGATACATAAAATGTTATAAGTCCTAAGTCTTATGCTCATAGTGAGTATCTAATTTAAGTTGTCCTATTACATGGTGTTGTACCTATGATACAAGTGTACATGAGAGGTACGTCCAAAAACCAAGATGCCACTTAGTCCTAAGTACTCTTAATCACGCTAAAACTAGTCTACCCCTGTTCAATCAATATTACTCAGAAATCTACACTTAGTGATTGTACAAATACTTGCCGCTAGCTTAGTCACTACTGTCCGGATTTGTCCCTCCGGTTGTTGTGAAAACAACCGCCAGCTAAGTCACTTGTGATCCTCTTATGAATCTCGTCTGTTGAATTGATTTATATCAACCGCGGCTGCGTTGTCCCGTACCAAACCATATCCAAAATAGTCGCTTTCCTTCTTGTCCGTCCGATACTAAGACTCCACCCGTTCGATGTGTGACACGTTTATACGGGCGTTGGCGCCATTCCAAAGTACTTGCACTGTCCTCAAGTGACGACGCGTGTCCTTGTAGAGTTACGTTACACTTTACCGTCTTTCTGCCGTTGTCACACTATTTAAGGCTCATACTACTAGAATCTAAACATGATATATTCTTAGTGCTAAAACCTCCCCTCACACAGCTATTTATTGAGACTTAAAGCTTTCCATAATCAGCAGAAGCCATGGCTGTTCATAGCAACCAGAGGTAAGGGAGAGATAGATACAACGGATCCCACCAAAATAGGTGATTCGACCTGGATTTGATCCTACATCCTACAAATTCTAATTAGTTGTCCCCCTTATCCGCTAAGTCGTAAAAGAGTCGTTACGGATATAGGGTTCGATACTTTAATAAAAACGTACCGCGCGAATTATACCATTTAACGAAATGTAACGAAACTGACGCACATGAAGCAAAAATTTGGCGTGCTGCACAATTGTACGTGCGCCAAAACAAGATGCAATTTGATCGAACAACTCGCGTAAGCACCGAAAGATTGGAATTGTTTTTTTCACAGTTTATGCCCAAAGTGCCACAAAATGACACGTGGCAACATCTCATTCGACATCGGAGAAGGAGGAGACAAAACCAAGGTGCCGGACATGGATGGTACCACCCCTTTAGTGGTGGCGTATAGCCGTCGTACATCTACCGTATAAAATTTGTGGTGGCTAGTATATTATGTACAATACTTTACGGTCCTCCGAATGGTGGAGGGTTTAGTACATAAGCTCTATGAGTAGGTTAGTCTAGGTCTTAGCTTTTTTTAGGATTTTTTTTAAGCCCTCTCTCCTAGAGGCCATCTATATAAATCAGGTGACTTTGAACAACAATAACTCACAGCTCAGAAGAGCAAATTTGGACATTCTTTTTGCCTTTGACTTGAGGGAGTCTTATACTTACACGGTTGAGACTGGTTAGAGTTTTTACTCGCCTTTGTGGCAAATATTTCTTGATGAACCATAGTGGGTCATGTTGTTTTGAGACAACTACTATAAGCGAAGACGATGAGGATCATCGTCAAAATGACCCACTATGACCCAAGAGTAGTCATCTCAAAATGAACACAAGCAAGAAGCTTTCAATTAAAACCGGTCTGAAAAACATCAAATTCAACTGTTGATAACTCACAAATCAAACACACAATAACTTTGCAAATCTACTACAACGTATAGCACAACAAGAGGAACACTAAAGCAATATTACACATAATTTTGCTTATAAATCTGAGATTAATCCTCAATCAAAGTTATCAAAAACAACATGCACAGTTATTGTATCAAAAACATCATGTACAATTTTTGTATCAAAAAGTTCCTAACGCCAAAAAATGACTAAGTCCTCCTCAAATACATTAAAGCTCCACTACTAAACAAACGTAGGCATACTTGCCGTACATCTTACAGCTTGACACACCTAATACTGTGCACACCTAATACTGTGCGTATACTCAAAATGAACATGGTATGTCAAACAAAGGAATTCTACAGTAATCAAAAAAACAAATAAAGACAAAGACTTGTTCAACCGAATATTTACATCTACGTAGGATTTCGTATTCCACGTTAGATCATCGTGTACATGGTCCACTCTAACCAACATTTGTCGTCGCTCTCTATCCGCCACCCGCATATCAGATTTTGATCCATAAGTGAACCTCCAAGTGTCATTTCAGTCCTCAAGTGTATATATGAACCTACAGACGCATATTGCGGAATACGTACATCCCTATACCGACTCGAGTCTTGTGAATGTATTCATCGGTGTACTCTTTACTGAGACACTGTAACACCAATTATGCTTTGTACTAAACGGGACTTACAAAAAACACTCTTAGTTTTGAAAGTCTCTCTTCCTCACACCCGAGGCATAGAGAGGACTAAAGCTTTCCAAAACAACACTCCCTTAACGTCTTAGACTCTACTAGCCAATTAAATCACATGCCTATCTGCAAAACTATAATTTAGATGCAGGCAATGGTTAAGTCATCATGTCCGCAACCATCTGCTCATCAAGTAAATAACTAAATTTTAGAACACTTCTTGTAACCTTCTCTCTTACAAAATGTAGCTTGATATCAATATGTTTTCTCTTAAAGTGAGGGCTAGGGTTAGATGCAATAGCAATAGCAGCCTGATTCTCACACCACACTGTCAAAGGTCCAGATTGCATAAACAAAAGCTTTTGAATGAGCGACTTTACCCAAGGTAACTCCTAGGCAGCTGAGCCAAATGACGATGGTTCCGAATGACAGTTCAGAAATAGAATCACAACTTCCGAGTTGGGAAATGGTTTAAGGATCAAAAAAGTAAGGTGGAAAGAAGGGACAACCAAAAGTCAGAGTTTTTGTCTGCCAGGGTGGCAGTTATTTTTGCTTAAACACAAAGGGGTCAGGATTATCCTAGAGGCTTCTTGGAAGCTGTCCACTCTGAGGACTTATGGAGGTCTCAGAGTTTCAAAAAAAAGGTGGAAAGAACCCAAAAATGCCATCTATACCAGCTTTGGAGTTCAAAAGAGGAAGAAGAATTAGTAAAAGATTGCAAGAAAAAGAGGTATATAATCAGCTCACAACGATGTCAGTTCCACATGAGCCTGAAACTTATCAGGAGGTTGTTAATAGTAAAGAGTGTGAGAGATAAAACGCTACAATAAATGATAAAATGAACTCAATTATGGAGGCTAAGACTTGGGAGTTGGTAGATTATCATCCAAATAAAAAACTAATTGGGTTATAAATGGGTTTTTTAAAGTTAAAATTGAATCCAGATAGCACTATTAAGAGATTCAAAGGTCGTTTTGCGGTAAAAGGGGAAACATAGAAGAAGCGTATAGATTATGAGTAAACTTTTACACCGGTAGTGATGTTTCCTTCGGTCACATTTTTGCTAAGTTTGGCCACAGCGGAAGAATGGAAGTACATCAGAATGGATATTAAAACCGCTTTGCTCCACAGAGAATCGGAGGAAGAGATCTTTATGAAATAATCTGAGAGGTTTTTGGAGAAAGGGGAGGAAAGCAAGGTTTGCAGGTTAATCAAGTCCCTTTATGACTAAAACAGGCGCCACGAAAATAGTATATCAAGCTGGATAGGTTCCTTAACAAGTTGGCATTCATTAGAATCAGCTCAGACTATTCCATTTACATGTTTGAGAATGAAAATGGAGTCATTTATATTGTGGTTTATGTGGATGATCTGTTAGTATTGAGTAAGTCTTTCGAAATGATCACAAAACTTAAAATAGATTTGAGAAGTCAATTTGTTAGGAAAGACTTAGAGGACGCAAAATATATAAAGTGAATTCAAATGGAAAGAGATAGGGAAAAGAGAATAATCTGATTAACTCAGAAAGAGGCAATAGGTAATATGCTTGAAAGAATTTTAATCGGAAAGGCTAATATATGTACAACTCCGATGGAGTTGAAGAAAATATATTAAGGGAATGATGAAGGAGGAGTGGTTTTTCTAAAAAATGAGATGAGTGAGGAAGAGAGAAAGATTTTGGAGAGAATTCCGTACAAGCAGATTGTAGGCTATCTGATTTACTTCATGAACTCCACTAAGCACAATATAGCGGCAACAATTGGAATCTTGAGTAGAATTCTTCACAAACCAAGAAAGAGAGACTATAAGGCAGCTAAGAGAGTGATGAGGTATGTGATTAGGACTCGGGAACTATAGTTGCATAACGGAGGGGGAAATAGCCACATCACCATTTCGAGTGATGCTAGTTATGGTGATACTTTTGTTAGAAAATCTACTTATAGATATATCTTGAAAATTGGGGAGGGTGCTTGCGGTTAAAGTAACAAACAACCAAAAGTCATCGCTCACACTACAATGCAGGCTAAATATATGGTTGTTTATGTTGCAATAAAAGAGTTGATGTGGGTGAAAAGTTCGCTTCAAAAATTAAAATTTATGAAGCGTGGAATTGAAAATTTCTTTTGTGACAATCATGTTCCTATTGCTATTGCAACCAATCCTAAACACCACTTTAAAGAAAAACACATGGATATTAAGCTAAGCTTTGTTAGAGAGAAAGTGGAAAATAAAATTGTCAAATTCATGTATAAACTAGATGGGCAGATGATAGTCGATATGATGACTAAATCTTTCCCGTCGCCTAAACTCATTTATTGCAAAAAGGAAAAAAGTCTAAAACTCAAAATTGGCTAGGAGTGAAGGGGAGCGTTGAAAAGAAAAAAAGTAATTCCTCTCCTACTTTTGATTCTCGGGGCAGACACAGAGAAGAAACCACAGGAGGAAGCCATAGCTTTCCATGGCACCTACAGCTAAGGGAGAGAGAGATAAAATGAATCTATTCAAAATAGGTGACTTGACATGGATTTGATCTTAGGTCCTACAGAGTGTAACCAGTCCTCCAGCGTATCCACTAAGTGGTAGAAGAGTCGTTACACATTATAAGGTATAATACTTTAATTAACATGTACCGCGCAAATATACCATTTAACAGAATAAAACAAAATTAGAACACAGGAAGTAGAAATTCGGCGCCCGCATAATCATACGGGCACCCAAAGAAGATGCAATTTGATCAAACGGCTCGCATGAGCGCCAAATGATTGGAATGGTTATTTTGGAAGCTTACGCCAAGAAAGCAACAAAATATCAGTGGTAACATCTCATTAGATGCCGAAAAAGGAAGAGACAAATGTAGGATCTTAAGCAAAAGACATTCACTCTTAATAATTCATAAAACATAAATCATTACACAACGGAAGCTCATAAAAGACAAAAGGAATATTCAGCCAAAAATAATTTAAGTGTTCTTGGCCGAAGCCTTTTTACATCATCTCACTTATCCCTTCTCTCTCTTCTCTCTCCTCTTTAACTAATCTCTTACTCCAAGATTAATCCTCTATGATTCAACCATATATGATTCAATACTCTGGACAAATACATTGCTACCTATATACTCGGAACTCTACAATAAAAGACAACAAGGTAAGACAAACACAACTTAGCGTAGCGACGAAGTCTGTCACTAGTTGACTGTGCACTCTTCAATGAAAGTTCCACGAAAGAAGGCGCACGCCCTTTCTTCCTTCGAAACATCTAACTTCCAAACATTGACTTTACACATGTCACTTCACGAACACACTTGCACGCAAATTGAAACACCTGAGCACGAAACAAACAAGTGACGCCAAACGAAATAGAACATTTCGTTCGCGGATATCAAAAGTACCGTCGCGGAACGATATAGTACTTTTTGTATGATGACGCGACACTTCACGTCAAGCAAACAAATGTTGGTATGACGCTTCGCGGAAATACCACGAATCGACAATACCCCAACAATCCCCCTCTTATTGTCGGAATCGCCAAACTCTTCAAAATAATCCAAGTTTTGGTCGCCCCCTCTCAAATAAATCATGCATAGCTGCTTTCGTCACCAAATCTGCCGCCTCCTCTTTTGTTGGAACTTAGGAAAACACAATCTCGTTCGCCGTAACCAAATCTCTTACAAAATCTCCTTACAATATTGAGCTCGACTCAATTTAATGTTCCCTTTTTTGTCGCGTATCACTTCAATCCCAAAAAAAAATATATATATATATATCATACCTCTCCAATATCCGTAACTTTGAAATGTAATCCATGGTAACGTTTCAACTCATTAATGCGATCCAACTTGTGGCATGCCATCAAGAAATCATCCACATAAACAGAAAAGATGATTTGGTCAACTCCTTCACCTTTCACATAAACTCCAAAATCGGACGTAGTCCATACAAATCCGAATTTCAATAGTACTTGATGAAGTCTCAAATACCACGTGCGCGGCGCCTGTTTCAAACCATATAATGACTTTTGCAAACGCCATACATTTCCTTCCCGCAAAGGAGACACACCTTCTGGTACCTTCATGTATACCTCTTCCTCCAACTCACCATTTAAAAACACTATTTCCACATCCATTTGATTGACGTGCTTCTTCCCCATCGCTGCAAGTGCAAAAATAATCCTTAGTGAGTAGAACTTCACCACGGGAGCATAAGTCTCCTTAAAATCAATTCCCTCACGTTGTTGGAACCCCTTACAAACAAGTCTCGCCTTGTACTTAATTATCTCACCCGAAGCTCCAGTCTTTGTCTTTAATACCCACTTTGCATCAATCGCCTTTTTCCCCTCCGGTAATTTCACTTCCTCAAAAGTTCGATTATCAACCACCGATTTAAATTCTTTCTCACACGCCGGTTTCCACTTACTCTCCCAATCGGTCAACTTACTTGCCTCGACATAAGATTGAGGGTCGTCGGTCATATTTTCCGTAAGTGATTGCTACAAAAGAAACTCCGTCTCTTTAGCATCGGAAAGAAAATAATGCGAATTTGATGCATTTTCCCCATTTTGATCGTAAGTGAGTTTCTCCGGTTTCTTCCCCTTTGTAATCCTAGAGCTCCTTCTTATAACTTGCTCCTCCTTCTTCTCTTTCTCTTCCTCGGATTCAATTTCAATTTCCTTCTCACTCGATTTAGAACTCGATTTAGAGCTTTGAGATTTCCGAATGTTCAAAGGCACTCGGGAATCCAAAGATCCGTTACTCTTTCTTTCAAATTCAACTTCAACCGATTTCCCCAATTTATTTTTCTAACTTTTTATATTCGGTTCCTGATCGGATTCCAAACCCCAATGAACGGAAAATTCTCAATTTCACTCTCCTTATAAAAATCCAAATTCTCTTTAAATTTCCCCACGGAATTCATGGCGGATTTGAGATCCTCATGAAAATCCACATTCCGAGATTCCTCCACGGTGTAACGAGCTGGATCATACACTCGCTACAAATTCCCCTTCGCACTATAACCAACAAAAATTCTCGGCCAACACCTTAGTGCAAATTTCCCCTTCCTCTTGATTGATTCCACATAAACCGTAGCATGACATCCCCAAATTCTCAAATGATGAACCCTGGGCTTTCTCCCACTCCATAACTCCTCCGGTGTTTTACTTCCGGAAACCGAATTGACTCTTTGGTTACAAATATAATTCGGCGTAAGAATTGCATCTCCCCACAAAAAACATCTCTTGTCCGGAGCTATGAACCATCGCACGGACCATTTTTTGTAAAGTACGATTCTTCCTCTCGGCCACTCCATTTGACTCCGGAGAATAAGGCGTCGTGAATTGATGCCTTATCCCCCACTCCTTACAATACCCTTCAAAAACAACAAACTCCCCTCCATTGTCCGAACGAATGGACTTAAGCTTCTTATCAATTCGCCTCTCGGCCATTACATGCCATTCTTAAAAATTTTCAAATGCATCCGATTTCTTTTTCAATAAATACACCCATGACTTCCGAGAGAAGTCATCAACAATTACCAAAGTATACTTGTTACCTCAGTTGTCTCGGGTTTAATATGTCCACAAAGATCGATGTGGAAAACCTCCAAAGGACTTTGAGCTCGATGCATGATGTCTTTATTGGGATGGGATTTCTGAATTTGACGTCTTTTGCTACATCCTCCGCATCCGTTCACCTTCTCACCGGGTGCGAGGTCCAAACCCCTCACTGAAGAATGACGAATCATCTTCTTCAAACTTACCTAGGATGTGTGACACATCCGATGATGCCATGAGGTAAGATCACCTTTCAACTCCGAAATTTGATGTGAAATTCCCTCGGTGGGAACTTTAGATTTCGGCCTCCTCCATAAGAGCCGACTATGATTCGCATCCGTTACAACTCCTTCTCCAATAACATTCCCCTTCTCATTCCAAATCTCGATAGATTGATCACCTCTCGCAAGTAAGCTTCCACCACTCTTTTGGATTTGTGGAACGCTTAACAAATTAACCGAACCGTCCAGAATATAAAGAGTATTTTGAAGATGATACTCCGTCGATCTCTCTTTCCCATCATTATCCCATTAAAGAAGATCAAGCCGAACCGTGCCAACCGTACCAACCGAAATGACATGGCCGCTTGCAACCGTAATAAACTTTTGAACCGTAAGTTCCCTCATGTCATCAAAAAAGGTGGCATCCGTGCACACATGATGAGATGCCCCCGTATCAATAATCCACTCTTTCTCCAAATTTCCTCCAATACTTACCGAATCAAGGGTAAGATTAAGAACTGGAAACTCATCACCGGTTTCATTACCATAGTCAAAGTAATTTGTATTACCGTAACCACGACCACTACCGCGGCCTCCTCCTCGGTCGCCATCTCGGGCGCCTCTATCACCTCGTCTACCTCCTCTTCTACTTTCGGAATCTCCACTCTTTGCATAACATTGAGGGCTCATATGCCCCCACTTACCGCAAAAATGACATTGCTTGTCCTTATCACGACAAGAGAAAGACAAATGTCGAAGCCGGTTACACCGGTAGCATGTCACATTGGAAAGATACGAAAGGACATTCGGTGGACGACCTTGATCCCTCTTGTTGCCTCGGCCGCCACCACCACTCGGGCCACCTCCTCTACCACCTCCTCTACACCCGGCATAGTTAAGATCCGTGGTTTCGGGTGTAGTAGAGTCGAGAACTCCTCCTCCACTTGAAGAAGCCGATGGAGTTCCCTCCAACATTTTGATAAAATTGACGGTGAATCCGAAGGTGTTATCCGCCTTCGCTCGTAAAATAGCTTTAGGATGCGAAAGCCTCTCCAGTAAAGCATTAAGAAAAACGCTTAACTTATCCGCATCCAAGATAACTCGGCCATTGTTGATTAATTGCTCGAGTATAATATTGAAGCGCTTCACGGCATCATCCATCAATTCATTTGACTTGATTTTAAAATTCATAAAGTCGGTATAAACATATTGACCCTTGTTCTCAACGCCTTTCTCATATTGCTCCTCAAGTGCTTGCCAACACTCATGGGTCGTGCCGTGAGCAAGAAAATGATCAAGTACGGAAGAAGTGCAATTTTTCATCAAATTGGTCGTTGCCGCAATATCCTTCAACCTCCATTGAGCACGTGCTTTACTCTCGAGTGGCATTTTCTCTTTTCCGTTGAAAATTCTCCAAAGCTTCTTGAGAATAAGTTGGCTTGAAATAAACTTCTTCCAAACGGCATAATTGGTGCCATTAAAGGCCACGGATTTCCGCGAAATATTATAATTTTCTTCGTTTTCCAATCCTTCGTCAAACTCGGACTCTTCTTCTTCTATCTTCGACTTTCCCTTCCTAATCCTCTCTTTTCCCTCACTCTCATTAGCTTCTCCTCTAAAGGGATCGGTAGTCGGAAAGGAAGTGTTTTCTTTGCTTTCTCTCAGTTGAGTTTGAAAACGGGAATCTACATATCTCATAAGTGTATCAAACACTTCCTCAAATTTTCTCTCCGTATTCCGGGTCTCTTCAAATTGAGAACCCGAAAAATTGAATTCTCTTGCTCTCTCCGAAGTCGACATGGGGGAAGGAGTATTTCTATTCTTCTTCCTCCCCATGCGCTCTCTCTCTATCTCCGAAGCACTAGCTTCGATACCAATAATAGGATCTTAAGCAAAAGACATTCACTCTTAATAATTCATAAAACATAAATCATTACACAGCGGAAGCTCATAAAAGACAAGAGGAATATTCAGCCAAAAAGAATTATAAGTGTTCTTGGCCGAAGCCTCTTTACATCATCTCTCTTCTCTCTTCTCTCTCTTCTCTCTCCTCTTTAACTAATCTCTTACTCCAAGATTAATCCTCTATGATTCAATCATATATGATTCAATACTCTGCACAAATACATTGCTGCCTATATACTCGCAACTCTACACTAAGAGACAACAAGGTAAGACAAACAGAATTTAGCGTAGCGACGAAGTCTGTCACTTGCTGACTGTGCACTCTTCAATGAAAGTTCCACGAAGGAAGGCGCACGCTCTTTCTTCCTTCGAAACATCTAACTTCTAAACATTGACTTTACACTTGTCACTTCACGAACACACGTGCACGCAAATTGAAACACCTGCGCACGAAACAAATAAGTGACGCAAAACGAAATACAACATTTCGTTTGCGGATATCAAAAGTACCGTCGGGAAACGATGTAGTACTTTTTGTATGATGACGCGACACTTCACGTCAAGCAAACAAATGTTGGTATGACGCTTCGCGGAATGTCGCGAAAACGACAATACCCCAACAACAAATCCATGGCTTGAGACATAGATGGTACCACCCCCTTAGTGGTGTCGTACAACTATCGTACATCTATCGTACAAAATCTGTGGTGGCTTGTAAATTATGTTCAGTACTTTACATTCCTTTGATTGGCGAAGGGTTTAGTAGATAGGCTCTGTGAGTAGGTTAGTCTAAGACTTAGTCTTTCTTAGGATTTTTTTGAAGCCCTCTCTCCCAAAGGCCATCTGTATAAATCTGTTATCTTTGAACAAGAATAAGTCACTGCTCAGGAGAGCATATGTGGATTTTCATTTTGCGTTTGACTCACGAGAGTCTTGACCTCACTTGGTGGAGGATGGTTAGAGTTTTTACCTACATGGGTGGCAGGTATTTCTTAATGAATCAAAGTGGGTCAGGGTTATCTTATAGGCTTTCTATGAGCTGCTCATTCTATATGACTATGGAGTCCACATAATTTTATCCAGAGGGCGAGTTTTAGAGCTACGAAAAATAAAAAAATTGTTGATTTAGATTGATGGAAAATGACCATTTTCGCAAGGCTCTCGCAAAGGTAAGATTGTTGAAGATAAAGGCAACCGTTCTAGAAGATGACATATTACTACAGACAAAAAAGGCAAGCAATAGAAACAAAATTATTTTGAAGGGAATTTCTTCTAAGGGAAGATTGGGAAGTCCACAATATATTATAGGTCCTACATATACAAGTGTGCCTACAGCTGATCTACATTGTACCACAATTACCGTGGTCTACTGGTACACTAATATTTATTAAAAAAAAAACCCGGCCGTCTTCCGTAAAAATATTTACATCAACCTTAAAGCCTGATTGGCGCTATAATGAAATAGTACGCGGTCAAAGTTTGTTCACTGAAATGACGGCGCTGTCAATATTTCCCTTTCAAAAATGATGGCGGACTCCGTCCGTCGTCCTCACATTCATTCATCACTGAAGATGAACCTCCACGTGTGAATCCAGTCTCCTAATAATTATGTACTTCGTCGTCCGGATCAAACCACCTTGACTTCCTCATGGACCGACACGTGTCCCTAGAGTGTACCGAACCTGTGTACTCCCTTTCGAGTTACATACCACACTAACTCCTGTCTCCGCCAATTCATTCTGTACACAATAATGATTGTCTCCGCCAATTCATTCTGTACACAAAAATGACTAAGTCCGGAATCTCATTGTCACACACGAGATATAGAGAGGACTAGAGGTTTTCAAAACAACAATTCACACCTAATTCACACCCAAGCCTAAAGGTTCTAAAATCCAGGTGGCAAATGCAATACGTGTAGGGATGGTTGTAGTAAACATGTCACCCGAAAAAGGGGCATTTATGAATATAAAAGAGTTAGTCCCACCCTTGATTATTTATAAAAAAAATAAACATCAGTAGTGAATGTAAGAGAGCTAGTCCTACCCGTCAGTATTGAAAAAATAGTAGCATATCAAGGAGCTGGGGGTAACGGTTAGTGGTTTAGATTAAAAGCAAATTGTAAATTCTGGTGAAAAAAAAAAAAACCTCCGATAAAGACAATACGAGTGAGAACAAAAACCTTGAGGGATAGACTAGTAATAGAACTGAAAAAACACATAATACCAGTGATAGAAAAGTCAATAAGTGAAGGAGACAACCATCCGGGGGCACTCCTTAGGCTAAAGACATGAAAGAAATTCACCTGCTAACAATGGAAAGTCCATAGAACTTTTTCTGAACAACTCCAGAAATAGATCATCTCTTAAAAAATACTGAATCCCACTTGCTAACAATGTGACATACGAATGAATAATGTGATCAATTTTGAACAAATGGTAACTTACAAAAAAGAAAATTGATTTTTTTTGGGTCAGCCGGAAATTGCGACTATGGAGCTCTCTTGGCGACCGCGTATGGGAACACGGCGACAGCTGTCAGCTATACACTCTACCAGAATGGGGTGGGGTGTGGGGCATGTTACGAGGTAAATGACAATAATAATAATAATAATGTTTAATAAATGTTAGCAACAACAATACGAACATATTCTTAGAGCATTTATTTGGTAATGTTTTGTGGTTGTTTTGGTAGTAATTTCCTGGGTTTTATCACGCTTTTTTGGGTTTTTTGAGGATGATCAGGATTGTAAAGACGCCACCTCTTTCTTTTTTCTGATCCATGTTATTGTCATTGTTTTTCCCGCATTTTTTTTTTTTCGGGCAGGCGATGTGCACAGGCAGTCCCTTGTGTTCTGGAA
Source organism: Zygnema cylindricum (assembly GCA_037447655.1). Lineage (NCBI taxonomy): Eukaryota > Viridiplantae > Streptophyta > Zygnematophyceae > Zygnematales > Zygnemataceae > Zygnema > Zygnema cylindricum. The sequence goes on from JBBHKE010002273.1 coordinate 183,675, forward strand.
AACCCGTGAGCGTGACGGTGACGGATTCGTGTCCCGCAGGAGGAAACCCGAATTGGTGTGGAGAGGGAAACATACATTTTGATAGGACAAAAGAGGCATTCAAATCCATGGCGGTTAAGGGAGGGGAGGCGAATTTCCCAAATTACTTCGAGCAACTTTTCTATAGAAGGTCCGTACATGGCTTTACATCTAATTTTTCTTCATCGTCTTTATTTTTTTGCTGACGTCACCGTCGTTGTTTATTTATTTCATCTTCATTAGTTGCTGACACCTTCTTTCTTGTATCCTGACGTCAGCTGCGTGGTCTTTCTAAAATCATTTCCATCATTCGCTTCTATCATCTTCTTTGGTTGCTGATGTCAATTTCATCACATGCTGACGTCATCTTCACAGTCAGTCTGGTCGCTAACATTTGCATGCTTCGTCGGCGTCTTCCTTTCTCGCTGCTGTCGTCGTCATCATTCGCTGATGTCATCTTCGTCCTTTGCTGACGCCATCTTAATAGTTCTCTAATACCATCTTCCTTCATTGATAACGCTCTTTTTTATTTGCTGACGTCATCTTCTTTAGTTGGCTGGCGTCATTTTTTTTGTTTGGTGACGTCATGCAGAGTGCCCTGCCGCTACCCAAGGAAAAATGTGCAGTTTTCGTTTAAAACTGGGAGCCACCAGTATTGGATAGGCCTTGTCCCCCGAGATGTCAACACTCACCCACGTCAGCATCAAAACTGTAAGTTTCTTTTGTTTTTTTTAACAGTTACTTCGTTTTTTTAACATTTTTTTTTTTTTCTTTTACAATCTACGATGCACTTTTTTCATTGACTTTGTAGTTTTTTTTTTTTTCGTCTGTTCTAAACTGATAATGTTTTTGATTTATCACACATTTGTGACACTGCATCATGCGACATTGAAAGTTCCTGTCATGAACAGTTTTATTATTTTATTAATTAGTCACTTATATTTATTGCTTATGTACTTGTTAAATCATTTGTTCTATCTGATTTGTCTATCTGTTTTAATTATGTATTTAGTTTGTATATTTTTCTTTACACTAAGCAGTAGGTGGGTTATTTTACATTTTATGTATTTTTTTTCCCGGAAGCGATTAATCATACTTCCTTAACAATTTCTGTTTTTTCTTTTAATTTTTCAGTCAAATTCCGATGTTTTCCAACCGATGGTCCACAGTAATTGGGGTGTGCCATTTCAAATTCAATCGACAGGAGAACCGTTCAACGGTCCTTACACTATCTCATTGGAGAATAAAAATACAAGTGAGTACGATTTTTCTATCTTTTCATTTAATTTCTATAGATAAATGCGAGAATATTTTTCTTTCAAAAAAAAAAAGGATAACATTTTTCTTAAAATGTATGTCTATAAATGTGCGGTAGTCGTTTGCCTTGACAAAACCAAAAACAAACAGTTCATTCCTACCGACACTGTTGAAAATCAATTAAAGAAATGTCTAGTTCCTTTGTAATTTGACCCCCTACTTTAAGTCCTACAAGCTACACTACAAATCTAGTACTTTTGGTTTAGCGTTCTGTACTTCTTAAGTGGTTTGTACATACCTCCTTCAGTGTAGATTATTCTTATCGTACAATAAGACTCTCCTTTGTGTCTTTTTAAAAAGAAACTCGTATGACAAACCTCTCCCTTGTTTTCTTTGTTTGTCGTTATCTCAATTGTCCCTGTGTATCTTTGGCCTTTTATTTTACTTTGGTCTCTCTTATTAATTTTTTCATATTAGTTATTTGGCCTTTTACGGCCTCTAATTCAATAGACGCTTCCCTTTTCATTTCTTTTCTTTTTCTATTATTCTTGCAAGTTAGAAATTCTTAGAAAAGCACGAAAAAATGGTAAAGAAAAATCTTCTATGACAACAGTAAATTTATCTGTTATGTTTTTCAAACATACCGATGACATTTTTATCGACATTTTCAAGGCTATTTTATGTTTTCTAGTTTCAAAGAAAAGCACTTTTTTCTTAACAATCTTTAAGGTATAAGTTATATTTTTTTCAGCAATTCCGTAAATGTCCGTTGAATCTGTTTTCAATTTTTTGCTGTAGAAGTTGTGTTTATCCATATTCTAATGGAAACATGTTAGAAAAAACAACAGCGATAATTCTTTTATAAGTTAGCGTAATTCCGTCAAACAGAAATAAACAATAAAATAAAAAAGTTTATAAGTTCAATGTATTGATATTTTAACCAAATCCGTAATATAGTTTGTAAAAATAATCCGTTATATTTCTTTTTTCTTTGATTGTTTATTTTACAGGTGAAATGATCACATGTCCAAACAAACTACCAATGAATTTTAACCCTCAAATTATATACGATTGCGGAGCACAATTTCCAACGACAAACAAAAGCGATCCCCAAGACCCTCAAACTAGACCACCTCTAACAAAACTACCTCCAAAAACCCCATTTCCATACCTTCAACCTCTACCACCTCAACCTCTAAAATCCCAACCTCCAAGTCCCCAATTCCCAAAACCCCAACCTCCTCCAAAACCCCAACCTTCTCCAAAACCCCAACCTCCAAGTCCCCAATTCCCAAAACCCCAACTTTTAAAACCTCAATTTCCCAAACCACCGAATTTGAAAAAACCGCCTCGTCAATCAAATCCGCCAACAAGTCCTCCAAACGGTCTCTCTCTCTCTCTCTCTCTCTCTCTCTCTCTCTCTCTCTCTCTCTCTCTCTCTCTCTCTCTCTCTCTATCACACACTCTCTCTCTCCTTTCCCCTACTCTCTCTCTCACTCTCTTTCTTACTCTCCTCCTTCCCCCCATCCTTCCCTCCCTCCCTTCCTTCCTCCAGTCATTTTCTCCTTTTTCTTGCATTGACATATAGCAGAAAAGTAAAATCTGGTTTTTTATTGCTTTGTAATAATTTCATCTACAGTTAATTTATTAATTTTTTTAATTTATCAAAAGTAATTTACTAAAAAAGAAAATGTGTTCAGATATTTTAATTTGGTTAAAAAATTGTAAAATTGCTAAACCTTCTCTTTCCCCCAAAAAACCAACTCCTCAGAGAAATAGTGCAGTGTAAAATCAAAGAACAAATAAAAATGATAAAAAAATATTAAGAATAGGAGAAAAAAAAGCAAGAACGAAACCAGTCATCACTTGATTATTGACAAGAATTTGAGTAAAATCAACATCAAAAAAAGAATGAATTTAACGGGAAAACAGAGAGTGTATTTGGAGTTGAACTACTTTTCTCACTACTCTTTTTTTTTATCTTTGTCTTTGTTTTTTTTTTTTTTTTCTTGTTTCCTTCTATCATTTTTATTTTTTCCACTTTACCTTTTTTGATTTTCAGATGTGAAGCAAAATATACAAATAATTTTGAGAAGGAACTAGGACTTAGAAAAATCTGGTTGGTAGTCCTTGTTGGAATTCAAGTATTTTCTGGGTCTAGAGATTGCAAAATAAAAAGCAAATAGAAGATATTGACAGCCTGCCTCTAACTCCTCACTCAAGTCCCCACACTTGTCGCAGTCACTAAAGACTGGAGGAGGAGTTAGCCATGGCTGCCTGTGCTGTCCAGAGAGAGACAGGCAGTAGTGTCATTTGGTTTTCTAAAAAAGAGATTGACGGAGCCACGATTTGATCCAGGTACCTACCATACGTCAATTTCGCAGTAGCCGAGTTCCTTAACCTAATAGTCTAGGCCATATGATAGTAATATGGGGTATGATAGTTATATAAATAGTTACATTTAGACTAATTCATTTAACGTGAACTATATATATAATGCTTAGAAACAGTTGTGTAAAGTACGAAGTACGGTACGGTTACGAAATAAATACCGCGCATTTTGTTTGACATCGGAAAGGATACCTCGCACGTATTTATGACGCCTACGATTGAAATCCGGATTTCATCGGACGGCCGCGAAGGATGCCGAGATCGCGGAATAGGATTTTGGCGGATTGCGATCACCGCCACATCGAATGACACGTGGCAAAACCACATTGGATTGCGACAACTCCGTGGATTACGGAAACGAATCCGGATATGACATGTGTCGACATTTTGGCCATGTCGTACGATGGTCGTACAGAAAATACACCTATACCTGTACTTTTCTGTACGACACAGTATTTTAATTGGTGCCGTACTTCAGTAGATAGAGTTTTAGAGGGAGATAGGACTTAGAAAAATTTGGTATATAGGACCCTCTTTATGAGAGAGCTTCTATACAAAAGGTCATCTTTGACCATACATAACAATCAATTTACTTGACCATATTCAGTGATTCTTTTTGCTGCAGACTCAAGGGAGTCCAGACTACACACGGATGTAGTCGGTCAGAGTTTTTGCCTACCAGGGTGGCTGCATTTCTAAGGGAAAGTCAAAGTGGGTGAATGTGTCTAAAACTCATATTCTAACTTTGCATTCTGTGGTGAAACTGAGCACACAGAAAGTCTTATTTCACAAGGGTGAAGCTCTAATGGGTTTGTGATTGTCAAGGGGACAGTTATTTGGGTTTATATCAACTTGGAGTCGGCACTATCTAGATAAGCTTCTTTTGGATCTGCCTACTTTGAGGGCCAATGGAGGTCTCAGAGTTCCAGGTTATGGGCCCACCATCTAGGGTACCTATGTTTGATGGAACAGGCTTCACTTATTGGGAGTTTACAATAGAGGGATTGCTTTTCGAGAAGCACTTATGGGGAATTGTTTTGGGACAAGTGAGATGTCCTCCACCTCGCTTTGGAGGAGCATACTATGGCTAATCATCTGGGGCTGCCCAGAATATCAACCGGAGTTCAAATGCAACAGAAGGTGAAGGGAAAAACCTTTCCGTGGATGGGGAAATAAGGGAGAAGGAAAAATGGACACCTATGGTAAGGGGAGCTAGGCTCTCAGCTATGGTACCACTTGTAGGGATTAAAATTGAAAAAAATGACAGAAAAATATGGGAATATAAAAACACTATAGCAAAACATCTCATACTTAGATATGTGTCTAAGTCCATAGCTATCACTCTTTTAAGTCTAACCAAGTCTTCGAAAATCTGGGAAGCACTAACTCAGATTTATAAGAGTGAGACTATACAGAGGCAGCAGTTAGTAAAACAAGAAATAGAGGCCTATGTTTATAAAGGCGGTAGTATAATATAGTTTTGCAATGATATTGCTGCGCTATATGTTGAGCTTGCTAGTGCGGGATATGTAGAATCTGAGGTGAGAAAGATTAATACACTACTCATGAAACTCCCAGATAAGTATGAAAACATCATTTGTCGTATACAGGCAATGGATGGCTCCTCGTGGACTTGGAGCTTTACCATGGGGATAATTCTTGTGAGGGAAAGCACTTTGGAATTTCGTAGGGGAACTGACAGGGTGAATGCATTTAGAGCTGGTGGTGATTGGCGGAAGCGTGATGAGAGGAACGGTGATGACGAGCAGAAGCGTGATGAGGGGAAGAAAGACAAAGGCAAACCTTATCGGAACTTTGGTGGAAAGAGAGGGAGAGGAAAAGAAAGTGGAGCTTCGAAAAAAGGGGTTTGCTTCTTTTGTAGGGAACCGGGTCACTATATAGAGGAATGCCCTTGTTTGGAAAAACTTAGAAGTTGGAATGTGGATGAGGAGGAAGAAGAAGAAGAGGAGAAAGAGGATGAAGATATTTTAGAGCTTCTCCGGATCAGTAGTATGGGGAAGAGAGAAAAGCACACAAAAATTCCACGAAATCAACAATGTGCTTTTGGAGGTATAAGGGAAGTAAAGAGAGAGGAGATACTTGAGGGAGTTCAAAATATTGAGGATAGTTTCATAGATATTTTGGAAACTAAAAAGTGGTCGGAAAAGGAGACTTGAATGGATTCAAAGGATAGGGGAGAAAGGGAATATTTAAAGAAAGGTTTAGGGGAGGAGAAATATTATTTGGGAATAAAAATAGAAAGTGATAGTGGAAAGAATTCCATGGGAGAGAGTGAGGGAAGTTCAGAAAATGGGGTAATTATCATAGATAAAAATATGGGTACGGAAGATGTAGATCTTAGGAGGAACTTAGTGGGGACTAGTGATTTTTGAGAATATTTGGGGGGGGATGGATTTGACGTCACTACTTGGTGTGATGTCGCTTGTGAAGATGTGCTTGTAAAAGGGTTATCATCCGGGTATGTGTTGCAAATTGGGGATGGGGCTGACTGTTGGAAATGCAAAAGGAAAAGTGGATTTTGGTTGGATGAAAAGGGAAAGAGGTGGATAAAAGCTTTGCTTCGATTTATGAAAATTGGCATGCAAAATAAAATGTATGATCGACAAGATGAAATTATTTTTGGTCATCTAATAAACTTTCTTAAATATAAAGGTATTCGCTTGAAGCTTTATGAAGGAAAAAGGAAAAAGGAAAGGAAAAAAAAAAAAAATATATATATATATAATATATATGTTGTTTTTGATGGGAGTTGAAAGAAAATTAGACTAGAATATAAGGGGAGTGTTGGAATTCAAGTATTTTCTAGGTCTAGAGATTGCAAAATAAAAAGCAAATAGAAGATATTGATAGCCTGCCTCTAACTCCTCACTCAAGTCCCCACACTTGTCGCAGTCACTGAAGACTGGAGGAGGAGTTAGCCATGGCTGCCTGTGCTGTCTAGAGAGAGACAGGCAGTAGTTTCATTGGTTTTCCTAAAAAGGAGATTGACGGAGCCAGGATTTGATCCTGGTACCTACCATACGTCACTTTCGCAGTAGCCGATTCCTTAACCTAATAGTCTAGGCCATACGATAGTAATATGGGGTATGATAGTTATATAAATAGTTACATTTAGACTAATTCATTTAACGGGAACTATATACATAATGCATAGAAACAGTTGTGTAAAGTACGAAGTACGGTACGATTACGAAATAAATACCGCGCATTTTGTTTGACATCGGAAAGAATACCTCGCACCTATTTATGACGGCTACGATTGAAATCCGAATTTCATCGGACGGCCGCGAAGGATGCCGAGATCGCGGAATAGGATTTTGGCGGTTTGCGATCACCGCCACATCGAATGAAACGTGGCAAAACCACATTAGATTGCGGCAACTCCGGGGATGACGGAAAAGAACTTGGATATGACATGTGTCGACATTTTGGCCATGTCGTACGATGGTCGTACAAAAAGTACACCGATACCTGTACTTTTCTGTACGACACAGTATTTTAATTGGTGCCGTACATAGTAGGTAGTCGTGAGTAGGCAGACCGAGACTTAGTAATATTTAGGTACCTCTCTCTCTAAGAGAGCTTGTAACTATAAAGGTCATCTTTGACCAGCCATAACTTAATGCTCGGGTGAGCAAATTCACTGATTCTTTTTGCTGCGGACTCAGGGGAGTCTAAGCTACACAAGGGTGTAGTCGGTCAGAGTCTTTGCGTGCCAGGGTGGCACTTATTCAGTGGGAAAGTCAAAGTGGGGAATATTGTCCAAAACACATATTGAAGCTTTGCATTTTGTGGTGGAACTGAGCACACAGAAGGTCTTCTCTTCACAGGGGTGAAGGTATATTGGAGTTCTTGTTGTCAAGGGATCATTTATTTGGGTTTATATCAACTTGGAGTCGGCACTATCTAGATTAGCTTCTTTTGGATCTGCGAATTCTGTGGGCAATGGAGCCCATAGAATTTCAATATATATGTTGTTTTTGATGGGAGTTGAAAGAAAATTAGACTAGAAAATAAGGGGAGTGTTGGAATTCAAGTATTTTCTAGGTCTAGAGATTGCAAAATAAAAAGCAAATAGAAGATATTGACAGCCTGCCTCTAACTCCTCACTCAAGTCCCCACACTTGTCGCAGTCACTAAAAACTGGAGGAGGAGTTAGCCATGGCTGCCTGTGCTGTCTAGAGAGAGACAGGCAGTAGTTTCATTGGTTTTTCTAAAAGGGAGATTGACGGAGCCAGGATTTGATCCTGGTACCTACCATACGTCAATTTCGCAGTAGCCGATTCCTTAACCTAATAGTCTAGGCCATACGATAGTAATATGGGGTATGATAGTTATATAAATAGTTACATTTAGACTAATTCATTTAACAAGAACTATATACATAATGCATAGAAACAGTTGTGTAAAGTACGAAGTACGGTACGATTACGAAATAAATACCGCGCATTTTGTTTGACATCGGAAAGAATACCTCGCACGTATTTATGACGGCTACGATTGAAATCCGAATTTCATCGGACGGCCGCGAAGGATGCCGAGATCGCGGAATAGGATTTTGGCGGTTTGCGATCACCGCCATATCGAATGACACGTGGCAAAACCACATTAGATTGCGGCCACTCCGGGGATGACGGAAACGAACTCGGATATGACATGTGTCGACATTTTGGCCATGTCGTATGATGGTCGTACAAAAAGTACACCGATACCTGTACTTTTCTGTACGACACAGTATTTTAATTGGTGCCGTACTTCAGTAGATAGATTTTAAGAGGGAGATAGGACTTAGAAAAAATTGGTAGATAGGACCCTCTTTGTGAGAGAGCTTCTGTACAAAAGGTCATCTTTGACCATTCATAACAATCAATTTACTTGACCATTTTCAGTGATTCTTTTTGTTGCAGGCTCAGGGGAGTCCAGACTACACAGGGATGTAGTCGGTCAGAGTTTTTGCCTACCAGGGTGGCTGCATTTCTAAGGGAAAGTCAAAGTGGGTGAATGTGTCCAAAACTCATATTCTAACTTTGCATTCTGTGGTGAAACTGAGCACACACAAAGTCTTATTTCACAAGGGTGAAGCTCTAATGGGTTTGTGATTGTCAACGGGACAGCTATTTGGGTTTATATCAACTTGGAGTCGGCACTATCTAGATAAGCTTCTTTTGGATCTGCCTACTTTGAGGGCCAATGGAGGTCTCAGAGTTTTAGTCCTCTCTCTCTTTGAGAGTTTGTATAAATTGGCATCTTTGCCAACCTATAACTAATCGCCTGGTTGGGCGTTTTCAGTGATTTTTTTTTGTACGGACTCAAAGGAGTCCATTCTGCATAAGAGTGCAGTCAATCTTATGGACTTGGGCAGCAGTGGTTGCCATTGGAAGTGGGTTAGTTAACAACTATCTAGAGGCTTCATGAATTATGTAGTCCAATGGAGGTCACAGAATTCAAAGGTCCATGCTTGACGGATAAGGGAGTCAACAAGGACATTCTTTTCTTCGAGTTTTGGGTTGAGATCAATGGCGGTTACGAAGGCATTGCCGGGAAGAGGACGGAAGGAAGCCGCTTCTGTCACCATAATACATGAAGAGTTTCTCGAGGATTTTGAACGGTTTAAGAAAGCGGGTATGAAGATGTCCACCTCAATTCTTGGGGACATCGCACGACACATAATAAAACGAACGAGAGAAGAGTAAGGCCTGGAATGGTTTAATAATGATGGGTCCGAAATTCATCCAATAATTAATAAATGGTGGGTGCAAAGGTGTCAAGAAAAGCAGAACATCGTGGTGCGTGCACAAAATGGGATACTTCAATGTAGTCCCGAGAAAGAGGACTACATTGAGCAAACCGTTACCTTCCACATGGGCGTACTAAAAAGAGGGTTTGAATACAGTAAGGAAGTTTTTATGATAATGCGTGTTTTATTTTTATTGAGTTTTATTTTGGTGTTATTTCCTACTTAAAGACATATACTAATAAAATATTTATATTTTTCCCTTTGGTTTGTTGTCGCATGAATACCACGAATCTTCAACGAAGATCGCGTGGAAAACATGGATGAAACTCACGTGATTGTGAACACCGATAATAGGAAGACATTGGGGTTTCGCGGGGATTATGTGGTGAAATACGCCGACGTCGCCGGAGGAGGTGAATCCATGACTCTTATGGTCCGAAAAATTGGTTCGACCCGGTAAAGCATTGTTTTGAAATTGGCAAGGGACTTCATCCACGAAGTAAATGCGACGAGGGAAAAAAACAGGATGAGTTATGCGGGAAAAGCCATGATTCAATGTGGCTTGTCCTAACGCGACGAACGGTGTGAAGAAGATATGCTCACACAGGAATTGCAAGGGATAATCGCCAAACACCTCAACCAGTTCGAAGGCGAAGTAGTGGAACCACCTTGCCCAAGGGCAAGAGAATTCCTCCAAATATTGAAGAAGCCGACAGTCAACAAGACAGCGTTTTCACCGAGGGTGTGATGAGCGGCAACAAGTTTTGAAGACTTTAATTAATTACGTAGTATGTTTTTTGTTTAAATTGTAGTTTGGAAATGGTCGTTTAGTTATAGAGTAGGAATGGTAGTGGTAATCATGGCATCGTAATATAGGCAGTTCTTAGAGATAAATGGCTATCCACTTCACAAGACAAACCAGATATTATATGTGTGTATGATTTTATATTGGATAATACAATGATGTTTTATAAAAAGCTGACATGTTTTTTACAATGTGGAATTGGTTGCATTTAAATTGTATTCATGTGTTGTCATGTGTTTATTGTAAGATGTTGTTAATGTGTCATATGGAAAAAGAGTGTGCGTGTAGTCGCGATTGTGTGTCTTTGCAACATTGTGTACGACAAACTAACAAGCGATGAGAACGATTCGTCGCAGGTGAGTCATCCATTGACGAAGTTGAATCGTTGTAATTTTGCCAAAGAGCCTCTGCAAAATATTGAAAATTGTCCTTCTTAGCTGCGAGCATGCCTCGTCGATGAACTGAAATCCAAGGGTAAAAATGTTTCGTCGCTAAACTCAACAGAGGAGAGTCTGCCTAATTGGTTTGCTGCCAATGTGACGACGACTTTGACTCATCGCATGGACTTACAACAGTGAGGTTTGTTCATCGTTGGTCCATGAGGAGCGAGTTTGCATAATAGATGGGTAAGTTTACGCTTATCAAGTAAGACGAGCGTTTTTTTTTGTGCAACAAATTAGCATTTTGACCAAGGACAAAACATAAAAAATGCAACGAATAAAAAACCACATTATTATATATTATTAAAGCACCTTACTACTAAGGTTAGCGGTGAGCAGTACGATAAACGAAGACATATTGTCAGCATATACAGAAGATACACAAAGGGGAAGTTGCCGATCACATTATATATAATTCAATACGAAAGTCATTGGAACAAAACATGAAACAAATGGAAAAAAAAACTAAATAAATAAAATAAATAGCATAAGGTGACACAAATAAAGAGATTTATAAGCACAATGAAATTTAAGATAAAACAATTGTATATTGCACAGTGATATCCTTTACAACGTTATACTAAACAAAATATTTGTCGAAACCATTTAATCTACATTATGCTACAAAGCCATGTATTTTACGGTATTATTAAGGATTGCGTCTATAGAATGGAAACCCCCCACTAAAAAAAAAAAAAAACCCTTGGCAATACTATACACACTATCTAAGTGGTAATGATCCATCACGGTGAAGAGAGGTCCCACCAAAGTTCTTCACGGTTTGCTCCAAACGCTGTCTTCCACTCCAACACCTCGAAGAGGAGCCTAACTTCTTCCTAAAGATCATATGTTGTCGTGGGGTGCGGATTAATACAACGACCATCGGATGGGTTTCACCGAATGAAAAATTTGAATGGCGATTATAATATAAGATACAAAAGATAGACAGAGGGAAAAGAAACAACAAGGGGTACATGAGTACGATAATAGGGGTAAAGGGGAAAGAGAGAGTGGGAAGACGAGAACGAGAGAGAGGAGTATGGAAAGGGAACGGGACAAAATGAGAAAAATAGAGAGACAGAGATTGGAAAGGAGTTAGTGAGGGAGATTAGTAGGGATAGGGTATGGAACAGAATAAGGGAGAGAGAGAGAGCATGGGAAGAATAGGGGGACATAGAATATAAGAAAAAAGGTACGGAACACATCAGTGGGAGAGGGAGAAAACGGAAGAAAAGAGTGATAGAGGGTAGTCGGGAAAGGATATGGGACAAAATGAATGAGACAGGGAAAATGGAAAGAAGAGAGTGACAGGCAATAATAGGTAAATGGTACGGAACAAGACGAGAGAAAGGGAGAAATTGGGAAGAAGATAGTGAGAGAGAGAGAGTAGAAAAAGGGGACGAGAAAAAATATAAAAGATTGACAACGCGAAGAGGGAGAGGGAGTGAGTAAGGGAGAAGGATATAGAGGGAAAGAGAATGAGAGAGGATTGAAAAAATTGATACAGCCGCACACTTACCCATGCTATTGTTCGCATATCGTAGAAGATGACGCGCCCTTCTCTGTTGTATCGCCATGTTATCGCCAACCCTAATACTGTTGTAAACCCTAAAATAATCCATGGCGTATTAGATGTCGTTTTATTTCAAGAGGCGGCAAAACGACGCATCTTCCTCAAAAAATGGAAATATTTTGTGAAAATGGCCCCGCAATATTCGCACGTCACCCACCGGTCTACTAGGATGTGGATGGGATTGGTCAGAAAAGGAATCATTTTTTTTGTGTTTTGTCCGCAATCGCCATTATTTTATTGTCTTTTCATGTTTTCAAGGCGCCGCGTTTTTTCCATCCTAAATTGTGTAAATTTACTCTACTATGTACACATTGTGACACTAATTTGTTGCAATTTTGTGTATCACACCCCATTTTAGAGTCAAACTTAACTCTAATCTTAGTCTATTCCGTTTACAGGTCCGGTATTACCGTTATGTTTCCATTCGCCCGTGTAATAGTGTACATGTGTACTCTATTAAGTTAGACAGACCTCAAATACAGTTCAAACGGTAACGTAATAGAATTAACTTTTCACAACTATACAACATAGGTAATCATGCGATAGTACGAATTCGTAACATACCCAATTATTCACATATGCACATGTTATCCGTTCACATTATCACACACAAAGACGTACGTCTGAATGTATGCGAACGTCTACGTTGCAAAGTCGACTCCACGTTTATTCTCAGCGCAGTTTTGTATGTGACCGACCTATCTTCATTACAAATTCCGTACGATTTCGGTCACGAAGTATAGAGATGTTCGAACAGCGACCTTCCGTACATCACACTATTCATGGAATATGTACGGTAACACCATTGACGCTAATTAACAAGAACCTTAATTAACGTCACGGAAAAAATAGAATCAGTCATTCTATTTCGTGTATCAATGTCAAAATTTTGGGGCGCCGATATTGAGTACATAAGTCTAATAACGATTCACGCTGTACTGTACACTGCGGATCGTTATTAGTGTCAATATGTCTAATTTGGGTTCTTTAAATTTTGTTTTTTTTTCAAATAGGATAGATGATTCTAATTTTTCATTGACGTTAATTAAGGTACTGTTCAAAATAGCGTAAAGCCTGAAGGTACAATAAAATCTAAATAGCGTGGCGTACATTCGATGTCAGACCGTACTTAAATGTACCTTTTCAAGTGAAAATTTACAAAAAATGATTTAAATCAGATGTGCATGCATAAAAATGTGTGCTAAAAAAAACGGGATTAGTAGGACACGTAAATTAGTATGGCATGTACGGATATTTTAAATTCGCGACGGCGTACGATTTCTTAGATTTTGTACGGATACATATATTAATGTATATAATCGTACGGCGAATATTCCATTTTTTATGTTCCCAATTTAGCATTGACGCCAAAATTAGAATACACCTTTTTTTTGAAAAAAAATAAATTCTTAATTAGCATCAAGTACGGTAAATTTTCTTCAACACTATTTTAACTTTGACAATAATAACGATTCCGGTTTGCTGTACACTGCCAATCGCTATTATAGTAAATAACGCTAATTCGGTGCCCTTAAAAAAAAAAAGTATGAAATACAATCCATAAGGGTGAAGTTCCATGAAATGAAAAGTGAGGTTGTTTACAGAAATTCTGACCTCTCCTTACTACGTTGTACGTCTTATTTTGATTTTATGTGGAAAATAACATTACAGAGAATCTTATTGATATTCTCCAAAAGTCTGGGAGTTAAGAGTGACCGTAGGATATTTTTTCGCGAAGCATTCGTTTCAAAAGTTTCTGTAATTGGTGATGTACCTCGCAAGGTACGTCACCAATTACAGAAAAAATTGAGCCGCGACACGTTGGATAATGAGCATACGTGTTAAGATGGCAACCAATGGAAATCAAAAAATTTCGCACACGATATACGCATTCAAAAATCCAACAAAAAATACAAACGAAATCTCGTAACGCACTTTTGTCACGCTATTTTTGTTGTCGCCCATTTGTCACACTATTTTTGGCAGCGCTACTTCGTCACGCGTAAAAACAGGAACCCTAAAAAAAATTGAGGTGGTATTTGACAAGGCATATGCAAAGAGTACAAACTTGTGTTGAACGATGACATGATTACACACGTACATGGTATGCAAATGAATATTTTTGGTCGGTGTAAAAATCATTGACGATTGTCAATATGAAATCTATAGCTAAGTGGCACCACTCTTTTGTTACCACGTGGATTATAGACTCTCCGCATTGGAATTTCGTTCAAATTGTAGCATTCTGTAATGTTGGCCGTACAATTACAGAATGTCGTAATGGAACTTCACCCTAATTCTATTTTTTTCTTACGCCTTTTAGGGTTGTTTTTTTAATTAGCGTTAATAGCGGAAGTACACCGCAATGTTTATAGTGTGGTATACGGACAGTTTTTTCCGTACCAAAATGTACTTTTTGAAATATAAATGTACAAAAAGTCATTAAATGTAATTGTGCACACATGTGAATGTGCACTGGGAAAAGAGACACAAACTCGAATATTCAGATTTCGGCGTACGAATTGTCAGATTTTGTACCATTACATATATTGATGTGGACATTAATACGGCGGGCATTTATTTTTCGGAAAAACCCAAATTAGAGTTAGTGATTAATTAGTACATATGTTTTTTTTTTTTTTTTTCCAATTAGCGTTGATAACACTAATTTTTTTTTCTATTTATTCCTTTACTCTAATAGCGATTGGCGGTGTACTGCACTCTCGAGCGCGGACATTTACGAAATTTCCACGTGGCATAATTTTATTGTACCACGGTTCAATGTGCGTAAACAACCGGAAACGGTGCGATTCTTGAACCATAAATGCGTGTATTGTACGGGAAAACCGCTGATACTGTACTGTAGCCTTTCCAATAATTTTCGCACGTTTCAAGTGACGTTTTCTACTTTGTCGTTTTTGCCACCTCTATCGACATACTGATCTAACTGTACTGCTCGCGCGTGGATTTTGTGTGGCCGCAGTCGACCGCAAGTCTTGGAACCGCTTTTTTAGGGTTTTGGCTGTCCGTACATTGAGTGCAGAATAATAATGCTGAATATCGAGCGGGTACAGCCAAATCGGTATTCACTTTGATACAGAGGTCGCAAAAGTCAAAATTTTACATAACCGAAACCGACCGTTTTTTTTTTCTCAAAATCTGAGTAACCGACGCCCGACCGGGTTATGTCACGCTCCAAAATTGTTAACCGTTAACCGACCGGCGTTTACGAAAATAAAAGTTAACCGAAACTCGATTTCTCGCGACTAACTGTGCCCGCCCGTAACCGAAAAAGTACAAAATTAACTAATGTACGACGTATGAATAAGCCTAAAATTACTATTTGTCGCTTTCCCTTAGATTTGCGAAATGAATAGTGTTTACTAACGTGTCAGATTTGCGACGCTTTGTCGCGTTCTCTAAGATTAGCGAAATGAATAGTGTACTACACCGCCAATCGTTATTAGCGTTGTGTACGCTAATTCCGTCCCGCTTTTTTTTATTATTATTCTCCATTAGTGTAGTTCATTCTATTTTTTTCTTTATTCTATTTAGGGTTATTTTCAGCACGTTGTCTCTTAAATAGAGTGGTGTACGGTCATTGTCAGACCGTACACACATGTATCTTTTTAAGTTAAAAAGTACAATAAATTAGTTTTAGTAACCACGGACGCATGAGAATGTGCGTTCTAAAAAGGAAAAAAAACCAGGTCGTAAAAAAAATCCCGCTCGCACATATTCGTCCGACAGCCGCGTTTCGACCGTGTGAATGTACGATTTGTGTACGATTTGTCAGATTTTGTACGAAGACCTATATTAGTGTAAGCATGTTTGCGACCGACATTTTTTTTTCAAAGTTCCAAATTACCATAACCAAACAATTAGAATGAATGCTTTTTTCCAAAATTTTCAAATTCTTAAATAGCGTACACCACGGTAATTATTTTTATACGCTAAAAAAACTTACACGCTAATAACGATTGGCGGTGTACCGTGTCAGATTTGCGACGCTTTGTCGCGTTCCCTAAGATTTGCGAAATGAATGGTGTTACTACCGTGTCAGATTTGCGACGCTAATCATGATGTGACGTACTTCCAAGATACCAAAGAGTACAAAGTACAATAATGTTGGATTGTATGGACAGTACAATTTTTTCATCTTTTTTGGTTTTTTGGTTGACCGACCGTAACTGACCGTTTTTTTTTTTCTGGTGAATCAACCGACCGCAACCGCCCGGCCCTCAAAATTTGACAACCGAATCCATTCCGGATCCGGCGCGGGCGGTCGGTTAACGGTCGGTCACGGTTTCGGTTGACCGTTTGCGACCTCTGCTTTGATAACCAATCTATCGACACTATATCCTAGACGATCAATAATCGCACTGTATTCATATCAATATCGTGTATCAACAATTGGAACATGTAATTTCGTACGATGTTTTTCTTTCGTAATTCTCTGCATTAAATTCTGGTGCTGTACATATCATACATCTAAAATACCTTAATAAAAATAACAATTCCGGTCGATTATTGTAAACCATCGCGATTTCGGTATCGTATTAATTATCACAGTTGAAAATTTCGATACTACGATATAGGGTATCGATGCGAAACACTATAGTACAGTACAAAATATGTACGAAAAGTACGGTAAAAAGTCAATACGGCAAATAATAATTTGCGGTCCTGCCAACAGTGCTTCATGTCGGTCCCTCGAATGCGGTCGACAATCGGCGAAACGTGATTGGTCCCACCAGATTCAGTAAAGTTCTGTACGGATTTTTCAAATCGGCTATAAAACCTTCCTAGGTCTCCCTCTAAAACGACATACGGCTTATATGGCAACCAATCCCGAAAGGTTCCGAAAATTCAAAGTACCGTAGAGTATATAGTATAGTATATAGTATAAAATATAGTATCAAATTTGCTATATAGTTAGAAAAGGTTCGCAAAAAGTGAAACATATTTTCGTGTGTTTTGACAAGACATGGAGCACTCTTTCTCTCTCATCGCCATGTGGCCTCTCGTAATGCTTCTCCTGTTGCCACGTGTCGAATCAGCTCCATTTTATGACAACAAGTGGAGGAATGCTACTGCCACGTGGTACCCGGGGAGACCAGGAGAGGGAAATCCTGACGGTGAGAATTTGAGCCTTCAAAAGTGTGACATGGGTAGACGCATTTGACACTAGATTTGGTAGACAGTTTTGACATTTAGCTGCAAAATGTGTGACATTGGTAGAAAATTGAAAATCTAGTTGCATAATGTGTGACATTGGTAGACATATTAGACATTTTCCGCTAAAATGTGTGACATTGGTAGATGAACTTGAAAATTAGGATTATCTTCACATTTGCGAACGTTGATGGAAATCCAAATAGATTAATCGCTATTGAATAATATAAGAAATCGGACACATTATTTAGTGTTTCATCACTTAGGATGTTTGATAAGATGTCCCCAATTGCCAAGAAAAAAAAATTAATAATAATAATAAAATAAAAAATAAAAAATGGGAAAGATAAAAGAATGAATTATCAAAAAATACCTTTAAAATTTCTTCACTTTTACTTAAAAAGTGAAAAGAAAATAAAAGAAACAGTCTGAGAGCACCCAAAAAAAAAAAAAAAAAAAAAAAAAAAAAATTAATAATAAAAAAAAAAAAAAAAATAAAAAATGGGAAAGATAAAAGAATAAATTAACAAAAAATACCTTTAAAATTTCTTCAATTTTAATTAAAAAGAGAAAAAAAAAAAAAAAAAACAGTCTGAAAACACCCAAAAAAAAAAAAAAAAAAAAAATAATAAAAATCAACAAAAAATGTCAAATCTGACATTTAAGATTTTGACATCCGAATTTCCCCATGTGGATAAAAAATTCGACAAATTGCGGAAAATTCGCATCATAGATGCCACTGACACGTGGGCACCAATGCATTCCGTACGGCCGATCTGACATTTGCCACGTGTAATCCTTTATTGGTGCCAGGTGGCGCCTGTGGATACGGCAATCTGAACGTATTGGCGCAGAGAAGGCTATCGACAGCTGTCAGTGAGGCCCTCTGGATGGGAGGAGAGGGATGTGGGGCGTGCTATAAGGTGAGGCATTCTATTTTCTTCTCTCTCTCTATCTATCTCTCTCTCTCTCTCTCTCTCTCTCTCTCTCTCTCTCTCTCTCTCTAAATTCGTGAAAATTATTGTGACAAGTTTCCCCTCTCTCTCTTCCTCTTCCTCTCCCTCTCCTTCTCCCGTTTTCTCTCCCTATTCCTCAATTCCCCTTTACCCTCCCCTCCTCCTCACCCTCTCCCTCTCCCTCTCCCTCTCCTTCTCCCTCTATCTCTCCCTTTTCCCAGGTAAAGTGTATAAGCAACTCTCTCTGTCGCGTGAAACCGGTCACGATCACGGTGACTGACGTGTGCCCCGGAGGAGGAGACCCTAATTGGTGTGGACCCGGAAAGGCCCATTTTGATATGACCTGGGAAGCTTTTGGAGCCATGGCTAGAAAAGGACAAGAAAACGTTCTTCCTAATGCGGGTTATATGGATCAACTTATTTTCAAAAGGTAACAAATGAATGGATCAAGAATGAATGAAACAAATCAAGTAATTAATGCCTCTCTTTCTCCCCCTCCCCCTCCCTCTCCCTCTCCCTCCTCTCTCCCTCTCCCTCTCCCTCTCACTCCCCCTCTCACTCCCCCTCTCACTCCCCCTCTCACTCCCCCTCTCCCTCTCCCTCTCCCTCTCCCTCAATTAATGAGTTAGCTGATGAGAAAATTAATGGGTTAGGTCATGAGTTAGTTTATAAGTTAGATAATAAGTTAGTCAACTACACCGCGCATCGTTATTAGTGTTATTAACTCTAATTTGGGTTCTTAAAATCTTGATTTTTTCCCGCAATTAGTATACATGATTTTCGAAATTAAATTAGCAACGCTATTTATGGACGTGGACCATAATCTGCCACGTTTCTGGCACTAAATTAGAATCAATAACACTTTTTTTTTTTACGCTATTTAAACTTTGACACTAAAAACGATGCGCGGTGTACCTGACTAATGAATTAAGTAATGAATCAAAGGAAGAAATGGAAGAAATAATGGATGACATATTAATGACTGACATGATGAGGAAATAATTTTGAATCCCAAGATGGGACTTGAAATTCGTTCATAAATGAACTTTAAATGAGCTAGAATTCACAAATTCACCTTGAATGTAATTGAATTTGAGTAATTTCTAATTGATTTAATGATTTCATCGATTTTATTGATTTAATTGATTTTAATTGATATTAATTGGTACACTTTTCTTTTTATTGAGCTTGAACTTGAACTAAAAATTGGGTTCAATGTTGGACGAAAGCTGAATGCAAATTGAGCTGAAATGGAAAACTTACCGAGTTTTTTCTTATTTTTTCTTGGTTTTTTGTCCTTAATTTGTTAATTTTTTCCCCGTATGTTTCTTTACTTGTTAACTTTTTGTTTTTGTTTTTTCTCGGATGGAAACCTTGGGCTAAATGTAATTTTTTCACGTATTAAAAAAGGTGTTGAGCCCTAAAATGACACCATTTTTGTTTTCTCTTTGTTTTTCTCTTTTTTTATTTTTTTTCTGGGCAGGACTCCATGTGTATATAAGAAAAAGAAAATCGCTTTTTCTTTCAAACCCGAATCAAATGATTGGTGGAAAAGTCTTCTTATCCGAAATGTTGGCGGTCCGGGAACTGTTACCGATGTTTTTATTAAGCCGGTAAGGAGAGAGAGGAAGAGAGAGAGAGAGAGAGAGAGAGAGAGAGAGAGAGAGAGAGAGAGAGAGAGAGAGATTTTGGGTTTTGGAACCTGAGGAATTTGAAATTTTGAGGTTTTTAATTTTAAAAGTGTGGGTTAAGCAATAATTCTAATGATTACTTTTTTTTGTTTGTTTTCTTTTCTTTTTATTTTAAATAGGCGGGATTTAGCGATTATATTCGAATGGAGCACGATTGGGGCGCAAACTATGTTATGCAGTCAAATGGACCGCGATTTTTGGGCCCCTTTTATGTCAAACTGGTCAATTCCATAACAAGTGAGTATTACTTTACTTACATTTTTGTTTATTTAGTTTGCTTGTTTGCTTGTTTGTTTGTTCGTTTGTTTTTTTTTTTTTTTTTGCGGTTTTTGGTTAAGCGATTTTGTTTGTTGGTAAAACTTTCCATGCCCATAAGAATTTACATAAATAGCAGCAATAATAAAAAAGAATAAATAAAATAAATATAAAGATAAATAAAGAAAGATTCAAATAAATAGAACTTCTCTTTTGTGACTTTTTGGATATTTTATTTACTTCTTTTTCTATTTTTCAATTGAGGAATTTGTAGAATACTTAACTAAAAAGAGTGAAAAAAAAAAAAAGTTTTACCTCTTAATTTTACTTATCATATTTTTTTTTTTATTTTTTTTTTTTTTTTTTTTTTTCTTTTTTTTTTTTGACTTTTTTTTTTTTTTTTTTTTTTTTTAAACAGTGGAATCCGTAGAATGTCCTCGACCGATTCCGGAGGATTTTCAAAATGGAGTACTTTACAATTGTGGAGTCCAATGGCCTCTCCCTTCCCCCCCTCTCTCCACCCCTCTTATGGAACTCGCACCACCTTCCTCCTCTTTAATCAACGAAGATGAAGCAAATGAGGACCAAATCATTGATCCCCTCTCTCTCTCGTCTTCCCTTACCTCTTCTTCCCCTCCTTCTCCCTCTCTCAATTCCTCTCCTTCCATGGAACCCCGACCACCTTCCTCTTCTTTAAAAAACCAAAATGAAGCAAATGGAGACCAAGTTACCTCTTTTTCCCTTCTCTCTTCTTCCCTTCCCTCTACTTCCCTCCTCTCTTCTTCTTCTACCTCTTCTTCCCTTCCCTCTTCTTCCTCTCCCTCTCCCTCCACTCCCTCTTTTTCTAGCGTCAAGGCTCCTTCCTTTTATCCGGAATCTTTGACCAATAAGAAAAGGTTTCGTGGAACGACTCCGGAAAATTTTTTGGAAGATTTTCCTGAAAATTTTTCGAACATTTTTGATTTTTCCGATTTAAATGAAGAAACGGATGGAGACCCAATTGAAACCATAGGGTAATTTAACTAAAAAATGTGAAAATTTAAAAATGTTAGTGGAAATATTTCGGTTTTTGGTCTATTTTTTATCCGAGTTCTTTTTTCGGTTTGAACGTTGTCTGAGTAACACTTCCTGTGAAACTTTTTGAGGTCAACAAAAACTGAAAATTTATTTGAACAAAATAGAAAACAAATTAGAAAGAAGAAATAGAAAGGAAAAAAATATATATATGTAAAAAAAATGGAGTTTATCGGAGAGGGAGGAAGAAAATTAGATATAGATTTTTTGTTTAAATCAGACTTTTTACATCTTGAAATTTTTGAAAATCAGAATTAAAGTTTCATCAATTTTGAAAGGACTAAAGTAGTTTTCTTTCTTGTACTTAAATATTAGGATGGAGGTTTTGGGCATTTATATATTTTTTTTTCTTCAAAAAATGTTTTATTATTTTATTTAGATTTTTTTGGGTAACAAATGTAAATACTCAAATTTTAGGAAGTATATTATCATAGTTGGTTAGCTTAAACTTGTACATTTTTTTGTACTCGACTAGTTTTACTTTCAAATTCTCTTGTTACTTGTTGCACTTTCTTTGTAAACTAAAAAAAAAATATTGTAATTTTTTTTTAGAATTTTTATTTTGATTTTTGAATGGTTTGAAGTTATGAGCTCTTAGGATTTACAATGTTTTAATCTATGTTGGTTCTAATCTATGTTGGTTCGTAATTAGTGTGGTTTAGATTTGGTCACGCACTTCGCGCATTTAGTTTGTTTCGTTTAGTTTGATTTTGTACTTTTTTCTGTGCATTTTTTTTTGTTTCGTTTAGTTTGATTTTGTACTTCTTTTTGTGTTCGTTCGCATGTACACGGTTTGTTTTGTTTCGTTTGAGTTTCATAAGTATAGGACTTCGAGAAGTTTCGTTTCGTGCGAAGTACGTTTAATACTATACTATACTGCATAATTGTTCACGGCTATTAGTGCGAACGTACCAATCGCGACGAATTATAAGTAACGAGCGCATCGAACCTTTTGAACAAATCGTTAAAAATCGTTAATGAATTTCCTTCCGTACTATTCCGTACATGAAAAAAAAAAACTTATACATATAGCGCAGTTTGCAAGTTTTTCTCGTTAAATGAGGGGTAAAACATTATAAATATTTTAATAAGTTTAACACTCCACTAAGGCACTGAAATTTCTTCATGGACTGGCTAAGGACACTATATTAGAAGTCTACGTTGTTGCGTCCAAGATCGGGTTCAAATCTCGGTAAACGCATTTTTTGACAAAGTTCCTCTGTCTGATACTATCTGACAAACATCCATGGTCGCCTTCTCTCTCTATCTTTTCAATATTCCATGGCGGCTTCTTTCAAAAAAAAATGACTCTCTATCTTTTCAACATTCCATGGCGGATTCTTTCAAAAAAAATTGACTCTCTATCTTTTCAACATTCCATGGCGGCTTCTTTCAAAAAAAAATGAAGAAGATATTCGTACAGTTTTCAAACTTACCGCGCGAAAATAGTTTGACATTTCAAATGTCTCCTTTCGAAAATGTCCATACATTTCGAATAAAATTACGTACATGTTCCGTGAAATTTCCGTTCAATTCACTGGACAGAAAGTACCAATAACTGTGACGTATGTTTTCCTCAAATTCCGTACATTTCCGTACCAAACCGTACATTTTACTGAAATACTGTTCTCTTCCCGTAAATTGTCTGTTCAGTTTACTGGACAGAAAGTACATCGCATTTTTTTGCGATTTTTTCAAAAGTCACAAATTATACGTTTCAATCGGAAAAAAAGGAAAAAATCGCACGATTTGAACAACTATGCTATACTGTAGTTTCGTTTCGTGTAATTTACGGTTTCCGTACAAAACTTTTTCGCGTAGTTTCGTCTGCGTCTTTTTTACGCAGTGTGCCCATGTAACCGAAACTTTAAAATGAACCTTTTGATTTTAGCAAAGATTCTCCGTGTTATTTTCAAATTCTTCCCATGTCTAAAAATTAGTGGGGTATCCCCATTTAATCAATAATTTGAATAATTAGGGTGCGTCTTTATGTGCCAAAGTAAAGGTTTTTTTCTGTCGTTTTATTGTAAAACTTAGAGCCGTACCGCGTAAGTTTTAACCGTACAAAAAAATAGAAAAAAGGAGAAGTATATTTTGCGTCATCATCGAATTTAAGATGTACTACATGTTGTCGTTTTGTGTTCTTCGACCCACGGGCACGCCAAAAAACGTCATCTTCAAACTTTTATTTAAAACACAAGACCGATGTGTTTTAAAACAAAGTATTTTTGAAAAACTAATAGGAACATGTATTCGAATTTGTAAAAATATTTACAAAAATTTCAAACGAATTCAAGCGACGGCAAAAGGTACACTATTCGTTATGTTTTGTCTGCTTGCGTCTATCAAAGTACACAATTTGTTTTGTTTTGTCGCGTTTCGTGCACTACGGATTTTTCCATTCCAAGGGTCTAAAAATTACAATGACATTTGACGAAATCGTGAGAAATCTGGCAGTGTTGGAAAGTTGAACGTCTACAAATGTCACGCAAGGTTATGCGACGTTCAAAGCATTTTTTTACCATTTGGTGCGTCATCACAGATTGTACACTGTCGCCAGCCGTCACGGGCATTGTCGACGTATACAATCGTCACACCCTAAAGTGACAACTTCGTTTGGTACACATAGGGACACCCGAAATTCGGGTCCGCCGGATCTACACTAAAAAACAAAGTAAATTCTCTAAGTTTGAAGTACATAGGGACGCACCCTTACTTTGGAGTCTAATGAAAATTCTCCGTACTACTTTGAAGAGCGTTCCAATGTGCGAAAATGAAATCGGAACTTTGAAATGTGACGGTTGTAAACGTAGGTACAACTTATGACGGTTGAAGACAACTACGAAACAACGCCAACAAAATAGTGACAGCTGTAGACGTCTAGATTTTTGTGACATTGTAAGTGTCTAGGGTTTTGTGACATTGTGACCTCATGCACACTTGTGACAGCGTCGACGTCGACGTCAGTGATTCAAGAATTTTCAGCCATGGCTTCACGATTTTGTTTTTTCTACTTTTCTCAATCGACTTGCCATCAAAATATACCTAAAGGTAGTCGAAAGAAATATTTATCAAATATCTTTAATTTCATACCAGAATTGTCGTGTCTCATTCTAAAAAGTGTGAGATAAAAGCGATAGTTTTAAAGGGAGAAGGGAGAGGCGGCGACGGCATAAACTTTTGCAAATGATGATTGTAGACCTAGGTACAACTTGTCACGATTGAAGGCGACTACGAAGCTTACGAAAATTGGTGACGTCTACAAAAACAGCGATAGTTGTAGACGTCAAGTTTTTTGTGACATTGTAGATGTTTAGGGTTTTGTGACATTGCGAAGTCATGCTACCTTGTTACCCTCATTAGTACGAAAATTTTCCGCCATGGTTTCTCGATTTCTTTTTTTTATCTTTTATCACTCGATATGCCATCAAACTACAACTAAAGGTTTTTCAAAAAAAAATAAAAAAAATGCTTTAATTTCATACCATTATTGTTGTATTTCATTCAAAGAAGAGGGAGAGAGGAGCGTTAAAGTGAAAAGGAGAGGGGGAGACGAGGACAACGTAAACTTTTGCAAAAGGACCCGTGAATGAAAGTAGATGTCCGAGACCCTGCAATTTTTATTCCGTAAACTCATCATTTTTCTACGTACATGCGTGTGACGACGAGCAAGAAAAACGTGTGACGTGTGCGACAACATTTTAATTTTCCTCGATCTGCGTTAAATAAAATCACCTCGTGAATAGAAGTTTGAATTTAAGCTGGAATGACGTGGCAGCGGGTCGAAAATATAATAGCGCCAAATTGGAGGTCATTCAATGTTTCAAGGTGACGGAAAATGTACTTTGGTTTTGACACATTTTTCGTACGGCGTAGGGTTTTCTTGTTACGAGTCCCATTTTCTATGAAAACGGCAGAAAAGAACCTTTACTTTAACACATAGACACACCGCCTTAGTTTACATCTAACTTGAAAGTGAGGTTTCTAGAAATTGAGTTTTAAATTGTTTCAACGGTTGAGTTAAAAAAAAGTCAGTTTGTGAGTGTAATAGAATGAAGAATGAAAGAATTGTAAGCAATGTACGGAAATTGTATTGAGATAGTATGATTTCATTTTGAGTATTGAATTTGCCTCTATCTTGGATTATGAGCGTTCAATTTGTTTGTAATGTTTGATTGGATTTCAATTTTGCAACTTAGACATTTAAGTAATTGTGACCGCACTCCGATTGGATGTTATTCATGAGCCATTCTTTATCCAGAGGGGCAAAAAGAAAAGAGAAGGGGAGAGGGAGAGGGAGAGGAAGAGGGTAAAAAGAATCTTTACGCAATGCCACAAATGTGAAGGCAAAGATAAAAAAACAAAATAAGAGAGGACAAATGAGAACAAGACAAAAGTAGAAATGCTCGTCCAAGAAATAACAAAGAAAATATAATAATATTAAAAAGTAACAATATTAAAATTTCACAAAATTTAAAAGTTAACAAAAAGATTAAAGTTGACAAAATTTAAAAGTAAGAAAACTAAAAAGTAACAAAAGTAAAAAGTAGAATAATTGGTAAATACGAGCCAAAGAACTTCTGTAGATCATTGCGAGTAAATTTGTTCCCCAGGACTTTAAAATTTTAAGAGTTTTAAAACATCAAATTCACATAAAACTATCTTACCATGTGTAAACAAAACCGTTATTTCTATGGTTACATTGACATGAAAATAAGTCAAAGGAAGGCATAATGACATGTAAAAATATAATAAAAGGTACCTTAAAGACTAAAGTAAAACAACTTAAAAGTACAATTTAAATTTAGACTCAAGAAGCTATTCATTTATAGACTTCCAATGTCTTCATAAAAGAACAAAATCCACAAATAAAAAACAGTAATAAAACAATAATAAAACATTAATATGACAATAATATACAGACCGATAAAAAAAAAAAAAACGGAAATGGATGTTTCCATCTTTTTTTCTGTTCCTTTTTTTTCATTTCTTTTCTTCCTTTTTTTTTGTTTTCTGATGCTCACAAAATAAAAAAAGATTATACGAACCCGATAAATTTAAATTTTCCGCTTTGAAAGTCGAAACTATTTTGTTTTCTAGGAAAAAAACAAAAGATACATAAGAGGGTGCAAAGGACAAGTATTGCAGCTTCTCCCTTCCTTTTGTTTCCTCCTTTGAGGCGAGGGGAGGGGAGGGGGGGGGGGAGGGGAGGAGAGGAGAGGGGAGGTGTGGAGAGGAGAGATAATTTCTCCATATCTTTTTTCTTTTTCCCTTTTTCTTTTCCTTTCTTTTTCCTTTTCTTTCCTCGTGCTTCTCTTTTCCCCTTTTTCTCCCATTTTCCTTCACCCGCCTCTCCCTTTCTTTCATTTGTTTTTAATTTTTGAGAGGGCAAGGGAGAGGGAGAGGGAGGGAAAGGGAAAAGGAGAGGAAAAGGGAGAGGGAGAGGGATAGGGATATGCAGAAGGAGAGGGAGAGGGAAAATGAGAGAAAGGGAAATGGAGAGGGAGAGAGAAAGGGGGAGGAGAGAGAGAGGGAGAAGGAGAGAGAAAGGGAGATGTCGAGGGAGCGGGAGAGGGAGACGAAGAGGGCTTTTTTTTACGCGTAGCATTTCAAGATTGGCTCACAATAAAAAATGTGGCTTTTCCTCCCAAATTAAAATATCCGAATTCCGAAGAAGTTCCACTTTTAAACGGAAAAACGTAATCGTTTAAACTAAATAAACCGCCGTTTAAATATTTAAGACTATATGTTCCCGTCGGTTGAAATTTTTCTGCTTTAAAAACAATCGAATAAAGTGGTTTAGAACCGATATTTGTAAATTTTACACTATAATAAAAAACCGTATTTCCATTTCCATCCGGCCAAGTACTAATTAGGGTTTGAGAAATCGTCACGGTCACCCCTAGGAAAAAGAGGGGGAGAGATGGAGAGGGAGAGGGAGAGGGAGAGGGAGAGAGAGAGGGAGAGAGAGAGAGGGAGAGAGAGAGGGAGAGAGAGAGAGCGAGAGGGAGAGAGAGGAGAGAGATAGGAGAGAGGGAGAGGAGAGAAAAGAGAGAGAGGGAGAAAGGAGCGAAAGTGAGAGAAAGTGTGAGTTTAAAATTTTTGAAAAACGTAGAAGAGTGAAACGCAGAAAAATCAAACAAAAAAACAAAAGAAAGAGGTTAAAAAATAAATAAAAAAAAGAGTAAATAACAACTGAAGAACCAAAAAAAATAAATCTATACTGACCTGAGGGAGGAGGGATTAGTGGTGTTGGCGGTGAGGATTTCGGAGGAGGAGGAGAAGACTTTGGGGGTGGAGGGAGGGATTTTGGAGGAGGAGGAGGAGAGTTTCGGGGTGGAAGGAGGGATGTTGGAGGAGGAGGAGAGCTTGGGGGTGGAGGGAGGGATTTTGGAGGAGAAGAGTTTGGAGGTGGAGGTAGTGAAGAAGGTGGTGGAGGAGAGAGGGGTGGAGATAGTAAAGGAGGTGGAGAAGTAACTGGGCGGGAAGTAGGAGGGAAAGTAAAGGGGGAGAGGGAGGAGAGGAAATTGGAGAAGGGCAACGGAGAGGAAGGGGGAGAAGAGGTAACTGGAAGGGGAGGAGGAAGAGAAGTAACACGAGGGGGAGAAGGAGGAGAGGTTACTGTGGAGGGAGAAATTGGAGGGGGGAAGTTGGGAGATGGAGTTATTGGGGGTATACTTGGTGGGCTGATGGGAGGGAGAGAGTTAGGAGATGGGATTTGGGGGGGTAGAGGTAGAGGAGGAGATGACTGAGTCGGAGGAGGAGAAGGAGAGGGAGGAGGAGGAGGAAGAGAAGGTGAAGATATCGGAGGTGTAAATGTTAGAGGTGGAGATTTTGGAGGTGGGAATTTTGGGGGTAGAGGTAAGGGAGGCGACAATTGAGGAGGAGGAGGTAGAGGAGACGTTGGAGGTGGGTTTTTGGGAAGAAGAGGGGGAGGAGGAGGAGAAGGGGAGGGATTCATGGCTCCTGGAGAAAATTGGGCTCCACAATCGAAGGAATTCTCAGCCGCAAATGTTGCGGGAATTGTCTTGGAACATGTTAATACTTCAACTATAAAAAACCATATTAGTGATTTTGACATTTAAGTAACATTGAGTGAGATTAAGTGACATTTAGTGAAATTATGTGGGATTAAGTTACATAAAGTAACATTTAGTAAGATTTCGTGACACTAAGTGTCAAATATACTATGTTTAAGTGCCATTGAGTGGCGATTTAAGGACATTAAATGAGATTAAATGGCATCACGTGGTTATTTAGTTGATGTTAAATGACATATAGTGACATTAAGTGACATGCGATTAAGTGATAGTTGAGTTGTAATTCAAGTGACATTAAGTAATATTTTGTGACTTTTACCGAGGTGCGATTAACGACATTAAGTGACCATTTACGAGGCAATTTCCGTGAGGTTAAGTGAAATTAAGTCACATTTTTGCGGTATTATTTGAAAGTAAGTGAGGTGAAATGATGATTAGAGTGACATTAAGTGACAGTTAGTAAAATTAAGTGACATTAAATTACATTAAGTGGTCAATTTAAGTGATACTAATGAGCATTAAGTGGAAAGCAGTGACTTATAGAACTTAAAGTGAAATCAAATGACATTAAATAAACTGGTGATTTAAGTGTTATTAAGTAATACTAAGTGAAATTTTGTGACAGTAAGTGAGATTTAGTGAGGTTAAGTAAGCATGTGTGATTTAGTCGGATAAAATGATATTTATTGACATTAACTGACATCTATTGACATTTGATGACACTCATTGAGATTATTATATGTGACATGATATTTTGAGTGAAGTTTAGAAACACATTAAGTGACATTATGAGTGAAAATTTGGGTAAAATTTGAGCGGTTTAAAGGAACCTGCTTTGAATATGATTTTGGATGACATTGAACGTCATTTAAAAAAAAAAAATATTATATCGTATCACATTGTTAATGGACATTATGGGAGGCAATTTTGATATCGCGTTTGACACTTTGAGTTAGTCTAATCACAACACCATCCACCCGCTTTAATTTTTTTTTTTTTTTTTTTTTCTGTCCACAACATTGCAGATGACATTTCCGGTAAGTAAAATTTGTGAGATTTCAGAATGAAAAATTGTGACATTTTAAGATGAAAAATTGTACCAAAAAAGTTGTGAAAACTTTAAAGTAGAAAACTGTGACATTTAAAAAGTGAAAGGTGTAAAATTAAAAATTTAGACACTGTGTCTTGTAAAACGTTAAATCATAACATTTTAAACTAAAAATTGTGGAATTTTCAGCTAGAATTTGTAACATTTTGAACGAGGAATTGCGACATTTTATAACAGCAAAATGTGACATTTTAAATTAAGACAACATTTAAAAAAAAAATGCGACATTTTAAACTAAAAACTGTAAAAAACTGTAAAATCTTACGTATTTCTTACTAGTAGAACTTACCGTGAGTCGAACAGTGAAAGGTCCAACCATCGGTGTTGGACTATTTAAGACAAAAGAACCTCCCCAATCCTTTCTTAAAGTCACAAATGTTCCCGAATTCGCCTAAAAAAAGAAAGAAGGATAAGAGGAAAAAAAAAACATTGGCGCCGTAATCAAGTAATAAACAAAAAGAGAATATAACGTCGTAGATTTCCCCGACTAAGCCAAAAAGAAGAAATTAAGTAAAAGAAAAAAATTGGCACCGTAGTTAAGTAACAATTAACAAGAGATATAAAAAACATAGTCAAGAAAATAATTTAAGACTTCAAAAAAAAAAAAAATGTCTCTATGTCAAAAATAACTGTGTTGAGAGAGTTGATGTCAAATTACTAACAGTTAATAAATGGTTGATAAATCAAGTTGAGGAATTTCGAAATTGAAATCACTATAATACATATGATGTTTGATTTTTTTGCAAAAAAAAAGAATTTTAAGATTTAGAATCGTTGTAAAGAAAGAAATAATAAGATGACCTTTGTACGATCGAGGTTTGAGTTTCTAGAGAAAAGCAACTCAAATTTTAGTTAAAAGAGAAGGGCATCTACCGAAAAAATCCTTCACTTCCTTCCCTTTCCTTCCTTCCCCTCCCTTTCCCTCTCTTCCCCTCCCTTACCCTCCTTCCCCTGAGTTACAACAAAATCAAATCGTAATCTTTTGGTTTTTCGGGGAAAAAAAAAGAAAAAACAGTCTTAAGTTTTGGAAAAATCTTAATCTTACATTTGATACATATAATACACAGGTAGAGAGGAAGAGAAGGAGCGAGAGAGGGAGAGAGAGAGGGAGAGAGTGAGGGAGAGAGAGAGACAGAGGGAGAGAGAGAGAGGGAGAGGGAGGGAGATAGAGGGGAAGAGAGAGGGCGAGAAAGAGGGGAGAGAGAGGGGGAGGGGGAGAAAAAAGGAGAGAGAGAGAGAGAGGGAGAGGAAGAGGGAGAAAGAGAGAGAGAGAGACGGGGGGGGGTGGTGTGAGAGAGGGAGAATACCTGTCTAAAGGCAACTGAGGAGACAATTCCCGGTCCAGCTCCCCCATATGGAACTATCCCGAGATACCACGGATTAAATTCCGATAAAACACGAATAAATAAATTGTTGGAGGAGTACGGACATGGTACTCTGAAATTAAGTTACAAAAAAAAAAAAACAGTAAATCGATGTCAAATTACACAAAATAATTGGTCTTCCGATAGAGTTTTCTTGCAGTATAAGTGTCTTAAGCTGATAAAAACACGAGTTTAACTAAATTTCGGATTAAAAATAAAAAAAAAACCTGCAAAATCAAGAAAAAACTGTAAAAAAAACGAGGAAAAACCGTAAAAAATCAAGGAAAAACCATTAAAAACGAGGAAAAGGCGTAAAAAACGAGGAAAAAACGTAAAAAAAACGAAATAAAAACCGTAAAAATACGAGGAAAAACCCTAAAATCAGAAAAAACGAAGAGTACTATACCGTTTGCAGGGAAATGTCGAGAACGCCGACCAAGTTCCTCAGCTCGTTCTGTTTCAAAAAATACCAAAAAATACCAAAAAATACCAAAAATACCAAAAATACCAAAAAATACCAAAAAATACCAAAAAATACCAAAAAAATACCAAAAAATACCAAAAAATACCAAAAAAATACCAGATAATACCAGAAAATACCAAAAAATATGAAACAAAAATGTACGGAATTACATACCGTGCGTACGAAATATCCAGAACGCCGACTAAGTTCCGGAGCTCGTTTTCTTTCCCCGGGAGCGCGAGAGCGCCAAAAGCCATTCCGCTCAAATCGAAATGCGTTTTTCCGCCGCCGGAAAACTCGCCGGCGGGACAAAGGTCCGTAACCGACACCACAATTGGTGTGGAGGAACAGCGCGGGTTGTTTAGACACCGGACCTGGAAAAAGACAAACGAGAAACGGGATACGAGGAAATTAAAGAGGAAAGAATAAAAACAAAGATCGGCGGTTTCGGTAAAGGTTTTTGTTTTTTTTAATGTTTCAATGTAGATTGGATCTATATATGTAAGAAAAGGACAGAAAAGGGACAAAAAAGACAAAAAAGACAAAAAAAAGACAAAAAAAGACAAAAAAAGAAAAAAAAAAGAACAAAAAAAAGGACAAAAAAAGAACAAAACAAAAACAAAACAGAAAAAAATATAAAAAAATAAATAAAAGCAAAAGAGTCTTTTACTGATTCTATTTATTATTTTTTACTAATTAATTTCCGTACCCGGTAACAAGCTCCACAACCTCCCCCGTTTTGGAAAATAGGGGAACTCCCGGCCGCGACAAAAACGTTGTACGGAGTAGAAGCCAAAGGACCGAATCCGCACGCTCCGGCTGTTTGTACGGAGTTTTGTAAAGTACGAAAAAATATTACGAAAATTTGCGAAATATTGTAGAACCACAAAAAGCACGGAAACGTACGGAAAAATCGGGAGTGTAAGGAAATGTGAAAATTGTACAGAATTGTTGGAAATTGTACGAAAATGGTGGAAATTATATGACATTGTTGGAAATTGTACGAAATTGTGCAATGTGTACGGAATTGTACGGAATTGTAGGGAATCAATGAACAACGAAGTAAGGAACGGAGCGCACATGGAACACAGAAACACAAAAAAAAGAGGAGAATCGGAGGGTTAGAAGAGGGAAAAGGGGGATGGAGGGACAGGAAGAGGGGGAGAGGGAGAGAGGGAGGAGAAATGCAAAACTGGAAGAACGGCGTAGCGGAACGGAACACACACATGGAACGGGAGAGAGGGGGGGAAACACGGAAGGGGGGGAGGGAGAGGGACATGTGACAGCGAGTGACATTTTAAGAATAAAAACTAATATCGACATTGTTGAGATTCTGAAGAAGTGGCCATAGGATCGATCAATTACAAGACAGGGAGCTAAGGAAAACAATTCTCTATATGAGAAAGCAAGGCTTAAGGAAAACAATTCTCTATATGAGAAAGCAAGGCTTAATTACTGAACAAGAAAAGAAGATAGATTAATTCCACGACAAAATAAGCACTCAGTGCAAAACTAGCAGCAGGAAAAAATTGGAGAGAATCATTCGATTGATGATTAATTTTCAATGTCCAGCATGAGTACATTTTGTATGTGTAGGTGACGTAGGTCCTACGCTACTTGTGTTCCACGTAAAGAAAATACAATCTTAACTTGTGACCTACGTAATCGAATCAATGGTCACAATTCGCTACATGACACATACTCAAAATCCGCGACAACTTGACTTGCCGTACGGAACAAGTCAATGACCAATTTTTGACGTCTACGCAAATATAACTTGACGTCTACACAAATGTACCTTCACGTTTACTCAACTGTACCGAACCATACCGGACCTACTTGACTTCTCGCTCACGTAACAACTTTGATTTTTGTCCTTATTAGAAAATGGACACAGAATTTTAACACCCCCTCTCTGGGTCATTTTCTGCATACTATTGATTGTCCACACTAAATAAGCCCAACTCCTGTGAGCTGATTACAAACAACAATTTATCTCGAGGAACTCCTTTAGTCGAGTGATCTGCTGCTTGTTGAGCTGAACTAACAAACTCAAACTTTAAAAGTTTCTTTTCAACTTGTTCTCTCACGAAATGTGTCTGAATGTCTATATGTTTTGTCCTTGCATGGTAAACTGGATTTTTCATCAAAGCAATGCTACTTTGATTATCTATAAAAATCAAAGTCTCCTCTATGGGTTCAAACCCTATCTCAGAATAAAAGTTGCGAAGCCAAATACCTTCCTTTGCTCCTTGAGTAGCCGCCATGTATTCTGCCTCTGTGCTTGATAATGCCACAGAAGATTGACGTTTTGAAATCCCTCCTATATAGGTCCTCCTGAACACGTAAAAATCCAGCCGGTAGTGCTCCTCCTTCTGTCGAGGTCGCCTCCCCAATCCGCATCAACATAGCCGGAAAAATCAATGTCTCCGGTGTTCTTCAAAAATTGTAGGCCGTAATTTATAGTCCCTTTCACATAACGTAAAATACGTTTAACAGCATACCAATGCTCTAGACCTGGGTTCTGCATGAATTGACTAACCGAGCCTACAGCTGCACCTAAATCAGGGCGTGTGCCAACCATTAAGTACATCAAGCTACCCACTGCCTCTTTGTAAGGGACTTGCCTCATCTGTTCTTTCTCAAACTCTGACTTAGGACCCATTTCCTTTGTAAGCTTTTGACTCGGGTCTAAAGGCGTTGATACGGGAATACAATCTTCCATACCAAAGCGTTTTAAAACTTCTCCTGCATATTTCTGTTGATTCATGGAGACTGTATAAACATCGTTTTTGATTTCTATACCAAGAAGGTAACTTAACTCTCCAAGGTCAGTCGTCTCAAATTTGTTGTTCAAGAACCGTTTGACCTTTTCAATCTCGGCTGACAGATAACCAAACACACTCATGTCATCGACATAAACTGAGACAATCACTAAGCTATTGTCTTCTCCAATAGTGTAAACTGCTCTATCTGTGTGACATCTCTGAAGCCTTTTTTTTTCATTTCAGTGTCAAGTTTAATGTTCCAACACCTAGGATTTTGTTTTAGACCATATATAGATTTGTGGAGTTTACACACCATGTGTACTTTTCTTGGTTCTATCATGCCCTCTGGTTGTTCCATGTAGACTTCTTCCTCTAAATCCCCATTAAGAAATGTAGTTTTGATATCTAGTTGATGCATTTGCATTCCCTCTGCTGCCCCTAAGGCTATTAAACTTCTGAGACTATTAAACTTCAATACTGGTGAGAAAGTCTCAGTATAATCAACCCCCTCAACTTGTGAATACCCCTTAGCTACCAACCTCGCTTTATATCTTTCCACTGATCCATCTGATTTCCTCTTAATCTTAAAGACCCATTTACACCCTACAATGTTTTTCTCTTCAGGGCGTTCTACTAAGGTCCAAGTTTTGTTTTTGATCAGTGATTCATATTCTAATTCTATTGCCTTTTTCTTCATGTACAGTCCTTAATTTATCCCACATAGCCTTAGGTTTTTCTAACTCAACTATATGTAAAAGTTGACTACCATTAAATTTCTGGATGTCTGTAATTTTACCTAAAGCTCCGATACCATGTTGAGATTCTGAAAAAGAGGCCATAGGATCGATAAATTACAAGACAGGAAGCTAAGGAAAACAATTCTCTATATGAGAAAGCAAGGCTTAATTACTGAACAAGAAGAAGAGATTAATTCCACGACAAAATAAGCACTCATTGCAAAACTAGCTGCAGGGAAAATTGGAGAGAATCATTCGATTGATGATTAATTTTCAATGTCCAGCATGAGTACATTTTGTATGTGTAGGTGACGTAGGTCCTACGCTACTTGTGTTCCACGTAAAGAAAGTACAATCTTAACTTGTGACCTACGTAATAGAATCAATGGTCACAATTCGCTATGCGACACATACTCAAAATCTGCGACAATTTGTACTTGCCGAACAATAGATGTAAACAATTACGTTTCGCTTAACTTGACGTCTACGCAAAGTATGCTTGACGTCTACACAAATTTTGACGTCTACTCAACCGTACATGAACCTAACAGGACTTCGGTTGACTTCTTTTGTTGAAATCTATAGATTTCTATAGTATTTTCTAGGTTGAAATATGTTTTAATATAAGGAAAAAGGACGGACAGCCTGCCTCCACCTCGCTCTCTAGCTCCCATACTTGTTGTAGTCACTGAAGGTAAGAGAGAGAGGTTGATCCATGGCTGCCTTTAGTTCAACAGACAGCTATTTTTAGTAGGTTACTAAAAATATACTTGACGGACGAGAGATTTGATCCCGGTACCTACGGTTCGTCAAGTCGACCGGTAGCGGTCAGCTTTATCCTAATAGACTAGGACCAATGCTAAGTGCTATGGTATGTGATAGATATATATTTAGTTAGGAAGAATTAAATCCATTTAACTAGAACTGTGTACGACGCACATAGATTCAGTTTTATATAGTACGTCGTACGACGCTAATTCAAAACGGATACCGCGCATTTTATTTCGACATCGGAACAAATATCGCGCAAGTATTTATTACGGCTAAGATTGCGTTTCGCATAAAATCCAACGGCGCACATCATCACCGAAATCCCGGAGTGGTCACTTTGGCGTTTTGTGACGTGGCATAATCTGGAGACACGTGGAGAGATGACATTCGGTCATAGGAATTCCGAGGAACGTACGGACGAGTGAAAAGCGGACACGCGTCCACTTAATAGCCTTGTCGTACATAGGCCGTACAAAAGGTACATCGGCAGTAGTACTTTTGTGTACGATACAGTAATCTGATTGGTCCGTACTTCAGTAGATAGGAGTTATTAGAGAGAATCAGGACTTAGAAAATTTTGGTAGGTGGTCACCTCTCCCTTTGAGAGTTTGTACAAATTGGCATTTTTACTGCCTCATAACTAATCGCCTGGTTGGCCTTTTTCAGTGATTCTTTTTTCTACGGACTCAGGGGAGTCCAGGCTACACAGGGGTGCAGTCAAATTGTCAGTTTGCCTTCTTGGGCAGTAGTGGTTGTGGCTTGAAGTGGGTTAGTTAAATACTATCTAGAGGCTTCCTGTATTCTGTAGTCCAATGGAGGACACAGAATTGCAGGTTATGGGCCCACCCTCTAGGGTGCCCACCTTCAATGGATCTGGGTTCATCTATTGGGAAGCCATGATGATGGGAGCTTTGTGTGAAAAACGATACTGGGGTATCGTCAGTGGACAAGTGAAACGTCCACCTTCGCGAACTCCACCAGGATTTGGGGGAGTAAGGTTTTCTGCAACAACGGCTGCCTCAGCGAAGGAGGCAGATGATGGGGACAGTAGTGTGTCCGAAAAGGAGAAAGGGAAGGAGACACCCCTCACTCCTATTGCCACAGTATCGGGAGCGGCGACCGTGAAGACCGTGGAGAACGATACTCAAATGTGGGAGGATGTAAACATGGCTGCAAAGAACTTCATTCTAAGGCACCTCACTCAAGGTTTGGCCACTCCTCATCTTCACATTTACAAGGCCGAGGAGTTGTGGGAGAGTGTGGTGGAGATTTATAGAGCTGGAACTATTCAGGAGCTCCAGTTGGCTGAGCAAAAGCTATTGAGTTACACTTACAAAGGAGGAAAGATGTTAGATTACTGTAAGGATCTTTTTTGTTTGTATATGGAAATGGAAAGTGCCGGGTGGACAGGTACAATGAAAATGAAAGTTAACACCCATATCATGAAATTACCAGATGAGTTCGAAAACATAGTGTACCGAGTACGAGAATGCCTGATAGTTCATGGAAATGGATTACAGTAGTCAGGATGATACTTGTGCAGGAAAACACAATGAAGATTAGGAGAGGAGGAAAGAGCATTCAAGCTCTAGCAACAGGAGGGGACCGATGGGGGAAGGACCCGAAGATACCTTATAGAGGGGAAAGAGATAATTCTGGGGGACAGAGGCCCCCAAAGGGTCTTTGTCATTATTGCAAAAAGTCGGGACACTTTATTGCAGATTGTGTCAAGCTATCGGAGCTGAGGCTCGAAGAAAACCCTGGAGGGGGTTCTTCCGGAGGGAAGAAAAAGGCACTTGTGGTTACAAAAGTGTCAGGAGAAACCGAGGATGAGTCATCTGAGGAGGATGGGGAGCTTCTTCTTGACGAGAATCTGGAGGAGAATGAGATCCTTCGGAGGCAGAAGTGTGCCCTTGGAGCAATTCGGGAAGCTCCACAGGAACAATGGATCATCGACTCAGGTGCATCCATGCATATGTGTCGTGATAAAGAACTCTTCACAAAGCTAAGAAAGATTCCTACTGTAGAGATAGAGTTTGGGGATGGGAGAGTGGTTACTACAAATCTAGTGGGATCAGTAGATCTGAAAGTCTAAGTGGAGGGTAAGACTTCTATACTTACATTCTCAGATATACTTTACATTCCTCAGCTGAGTAAAAATCTTGTCTCTACGTCTGTGTTAGATGACAAAGAGTTTGATACCTTCCCTAGAAAGGGAGTCTTTACAGCTAAGTATGGGGATGAAGTTTACTTCAGAGCAAATAAGGATAGCCAAGGAATGTTTAGGCTTAACTTGAGTAATGAAAAGAAGAATGCTTACTATGTTGGTGTTCCTAAGGTGATGATTTGGCATAAGCGGTTGGGGCATGTACATTTTGATAGGTTAAGGGAAATGAAAAAACTTGGGGTAGTAGATGGCATTGAGTTTGGGGATAATGAAATGATGGATGATTGTAGTGGTTGTGCTCAAGGTAAGGCTCACAGACTTCCCTTTCCCAAAGCCGCCACATATAGAGGTGAGAAAGTATTAGATTTAGTCCACACAGATATTTGGGGGCCTGCAAAAGTACCTTCGGTTGGAGGAAAGAGGTTTATGATGACAATAACTGATGACTGGTCTAGATACTCTAGAGTCTACTTTCTGAAAACAAAGTCTGAAGCATCAACTTACTTCAAAGAATATAAAGCTTGGAGTGAGAAGTTGCATGAAACCCCCATTAAAAGGATAAGGAGTGATAATGGGGGGGAATATACCTCTAACGAGTTTGAGGAATATTTGAGAGATGAGGGAGTGCAGCACCAGAAAACTGTACCATATAACCGGAACAAAATGGGGTAGCTGAGAGGTTGAATCGAACACTAGGAGATAGTGCATGCAGTATGTTGGCAGACAAGAAAATAGGAAAGAGATTTTGGGCAGAAGCAATGAACTGTGCAAACTATATTAAAAATAGAGTCCTTACCTCAGCTGTAAAGGGAGTGACACCTTATGAGAGATGGGTTGGAAGGAAACCAGATATCTCACACCTTAAAGTATTTGGTAGCCAAGTTTACAGTCTTGATACGGATAGGAAAAACTGGAAACTAGATGCTAAGGGAAAACCTGGATACTTTGTGGGATATGATGAGGATGTTAAGGGATATAGAGTCTATGACTTAGCAAAGAAAGATATCATTCTGGTCAAACACTTAGTTGTCATGGATGAAGGGAAGTCATTTGACCCCTTCAAATATACAAAAAGGATAAGGATCAGATTTGAGTCCGAAAATGAGGAGAACTCAGTCGTTCCCGAAAAAGACATGAGTGAAACTGTGATTACAGACTCAGGGGAGATCGAAGATATAAGAGACTCACCGGAAACCTCACATACTCCTATGGACTTCGAGGAGATGGAAGAAGCGGGACAAGATACGGTTTTTATGGACAGGGGAGCCGATGAGACAGTGAGAAGAAATCCAAGACTTCCATCCATTCCAGCTTCGGAGTTTGAGGGAGGAAGGAGGAGCAGCAAAAGGATACAGGAAAAACAAGCTGCCCATAAGGTAACTAAGCTATCTCACCCAGATGAGCCTCAGTCTTACTTAGAGGCAGTGAATAGTCCAGAGAAAGAAAGATGGATTAGGGCCATAAATGATGAGATGGCTTCTATCATGGAAGCAAATACTTGGGAACTAGCGGATTGCCCTCCAGACAGAAAACCTATTGGGTGTAAATGGGTATTTAAACTAAAACTGAACCCAGATAATACAATTGAGAGGTATAAGGCTCGATTGGTAGCAAAGGGGTTCACCCAAAAAGAGGGGATTGACTATGAGGAGACCTTTGCTCCAGTTGTTCGGTTCCCATCAGTAAGGATTCTCCTCAGTCTGGCCGCAGCGGAAGACATGGAAATTCACCAGATGGATATTAAGACTGCTTTTCTTAATGGTGAGTTAGAGGAAGAAATTTTTATGAGGCAACCCGAGGGGTTTGTGGAAGAAGGAGAAGAGAGCAAAGTGTGCAGGCTCATAAAGTCCTTATATGGACTGAAACAGGCTCCCCGACAGTGGAATAAGAAACTAGATGAGTTTCTCACCGATCTGGGATACATCCGGATCAGCTCTGATCATTCTATCTATATGTTTGAAGATGAGAATGGTGTCATTTTTATTGCAATTTATGTGGATGATCTGCTTGTGTTAAGTAAGTCTTTAGAGAATATCAATAGGCTAAAGAAAGATCTTAGGGGCAGATTTGATATGAAGGATTTAGGGGAGGCAAAATATATTTTGGGGATCCAAATGGAAAGAGATAGGGGGAAGAAGATTATCAGACTTACTCAGAAAGAAGCAATAGGTAATATGCTTGAGAAATTCCAGATGGAAAATGCTAACAGTTGTACCACTCCCATGGACTTGAAAAAAGGAAGTGATGGGAGTGTAGAAGGAGGAGTGATGATCTTAGACGATCAGATGAGTCCAGAGGAAAGAGAATTCATGAAGTCTATCCCTTATAGACAGGTCGTAGGAAGCTTAATCTATTTTATGAACTGTACCAGGCCGGACATAGCGGCGGCAGTTGGTGTACTCAGTAGGAGTCTTAATGATCCTAGGAAGAGGGATTGGGAGGCAGCCAAGAGAGTCATGAGATATCTGGTGGGAACTAGAGAGTTATGGTTGCATTTGGGAGGGGAGCACACTGACATCACTACTTGGAGTGATGCCAGTTATGGGGACGCACCTATGAGACGATGCACTTCTGGGTATGTGTTGTATGTTGGAGAAGGTGCTTGTTGTTGGAGCAGTAAGCAACAAAAGGTGGTTGCTCAGTCTACTATGGAGGCTGAGTATATGGCGTCTTGTTCTGCTGTGAAAGAACTAATGTGGGTGAAGTCATTATTGCAAGAACTGGGATATATGAAGGAGGGAGTGCATGAAATCTTTTGCGATAATCAAGCTGCAATCGCAATCGCAGCCAATCCAAAACATCATTTCAAAGCAAAACATATGGACATAAGATTAAGCTTCGTAAGAGAAAAAGTTGAAAACAAAATTTTAAATCTTGTGTATAGACCTGATGAAGAAATGGTGGCTGACATGATGACCAAACCTGTGCCCTCTCCTAAACTAAAATATTGTCGGGAAAAATGTGGGTTGAAAGAAAAATTAAAATTAGACTAGAAAATAAGGGGAGTGTTGAAATCTATAGATTTCTATAGTATTTTCTAGGTTGAAATATGTTTTAATATAAGGAAAAAGGACGGACAGCCTGCCTCCACCTCGCTCTCTAGCTCCCATACTTGTTGTAGTCACTGAAGGTAAGAGAGAGAGGTTGATCCATGGCTGCCTTTAGTTCAACAGACAGCTATTTTTAGTAGGTTACTAAAAATATACTTGACGGACGAGAGATTTGATCCCGGTACCTACGGTTCGTCAAGTCGACCGGTAGCGGTCAGCTTTATCCTAATAGACTAGGACCAATGCTAAGTGCTATGGTATGTGATAGATATATATTTAGTTAGGAAGAATTAAATCCATTTAACTAGAACTGTGTACGACGCACATAGATTCAGTTTTATATAGTACGTCGTACGACGCTAATTCAAAACGGATACCGCGCATTTTATTTCGACATCGGAACAAATATCGCGCAAGTATTTATTACGGCTAAGATTGCGTTTCGCATAAAATCCAACGGCGCACATCATCACCGAAATCCCGGAGTGGTCACTTTGGCGTTTTGTGACGTGGCATAATCTGGAGACACGTGGAGAGATGACATTCGGTCATAGGAATTCCGAGGAACGTACGGACGAGTGAAAAGCGGACACGCGTCCACTTAATAGCCTTGTCGTACATAGGCCGTACAAAAGGTACATCGGCAGTAGTACTTTTGTGTACGATACAGTAATCTGATTGGTCCGTACTTCAGTAGATAGGAGTTATTAGAGAGAATCAGGACTTAGAAAATTTTGGTAGGTGGTCACCTCTCCCTTTGAGAGTTTGTACAAATTGGCATTTTTACTGCCTCATAACTAATCGCCTGGTTGGCCTTTTTCAGTGATTCTTTTTTCTACGGACTCAGGGGAGTCCAGGCTACACAGGGGTGCAGTCAAATTGTCAGTTTGCCTTCTTGGGCAGTAGTGGTTGTGGCTTGAAGTGGGTTAGTTAAATACTATCTAGAGGCTTCCTGTATTCTGTAGTCCAATGGAGGACACAGAATTGCATCTTTCTCACGTCACTTTGACTAACTTTGACTTCTGGTCCTTAGCAGGAAATGGACACAGAATTTTAACAATTGTTGTGTTTGCTTTAAGTTTTTTGTTGTGCATTAAACCCATCAATTGGTATGTGAGGGGGGAAAGCTCTGGAATTGTGTAGCTAAGGCAAGTGTGGTAGTTATGGGGGGGAAGAAGAAGATGTTGACAACAAAATCACCCATGGCGACCCCCCTGCAAGAGCCTTTGGAAGGAGTTTAGACTACGGAAGAGCGAAAACCGAGTGAAGCGAAGCCATTCAGTTTCGGAGGGGCGCAATACGAGGAATCTTTTTCTACTAACCCATTTGGACAACCTTGATATGGAGGAGCAAGTACTATAGTCGTAACCTTTTCAGAAATCTTATGCGCTATGTTGATGAAAAAATGAAAATTAGATAAGAGATTAGAGGGACAAGAAGGAAATGAGAGGTGACACGAACCGTCGCTCGGGTGGAGATAGTTGCAACAGGGAGGAATAGAAGATAAGTGAGTGTAGATGCCTGGGAAGACTGTCGAGCCTACTCCTTTGGGAATCCAGTATCCAGTTTGAGCGGTGGATATGGAGATTCTCACAGAGCGCATATGAGACACTTCCTTACCAGTCGTCCTGTTGTGGTCATCTGCGACTGCTGTTTCCACGGACGTCGCCGGATAGACAGCCTATTATCCTAAAACAATGATCAACTGGAGGTCCAAAAATTTCATCAACCCTCTCCCCTATTGGAGGTGGATTGGCAGACGCCATGAAATCATACACAAGACAAAAGATCAATGCATTGATGAGATAAATTGAATTAAATTTGGGATGGATTATTCAAGTGAAGAAGTCCATTATATACAAATCACACTGTGCTAATTACTGTGGAGACTACGTGCGCTTTGGTGCGCTAATTACTGTGGAGACTACGTGCGCTTTGGTGCGCTGTAACAAAATGGATCCTAATCTAGATTCTAATAAAATGTATTCTAGATTCTAAGGGATTGATTTTAGGGCGGCAATGTACAACATAAGCAAGCCTAAAGTAATGACGTAGATTCGGACGCTAAGAAGTGTACGAAGATACGATCAAAAATATAAAAGTGAATCACACTTTCTTCAGGATGGATATTAAGGTTGTGTCTTGGTGGCCTCTTACCTATAATCGATATTGACTTATCAATAATGAATACAAATATATCGTTAATGAAAATTTTAATTGAAATATCGGTTCAATTTGTCAATAAAAATTTATCGCGACAATTGTACGTTACACACCTTACATTTGTCTTGGTTCTGATAAATATATTTATTCAATTTGGAGCCATGCATTGCCCCCCATGGCCGTTGTTAACCAAGAATTGTGGGTTTTTAAACTAAAGCATTGGAAAATTAAACGATACACAAAACTACACAGTGAATAGCTTTTTAACGATGAATAACACGACACCTAGAATCGCTATTAGTGTAATTAGATTGTTTGGTTAAATAAAAAAAAATCGTTTTTGACTCTATTTTGGGTTCAAGAGCTAAAGTCAACAAAACATAAACGCTAATCTACACGGATTTTGATACACGTACTCGTATCGTAGCCACTATAGCTTGTGTCCACATAGTTGATGTTTCAATTTGTGAGAACAAGTTAACGTCATTTTCCCTCATTTTTATCACTAAGGCTCTAGTTCCATCGACACGTTGCTGTAAATGGACGGAAAACATTATTGGCTCTAATTTTTAGGACTTGCGCCATCAATAAGCTTTCACATAAGTGCTCTATGTTGAGTGGTACAAAGTTATATTTTGACAATCGTCAAAGATTTTATAAACTGACCAATTTCAATAGACCTTTTGTACTTTCATACTTTGTAAATGTACGAATACTACATACTACGTCATTGTACCACCAAAATCCCCTTTTAATCGTAGACGCTTTGTCTTTTGTAGAGGTTATTTTTTCAACATTATTGTTTCACAACAAAAACAAGAAGCGTGGAAAATGAGGAAGGTGAAAGGAAGACAAAAGGCACACGACATGATAATAGTTACTACACCGCCCATTGTTATTAGAGTTCAACTTTTTCCAAAATGTCAAAAACGTTTCACTTCTTAATGGACTGTTGGTTTTTTTTTTCTGAGGTAATCGATCGAAAAGTAACTGCTATAACCTTTGACCGTGATGTCACCAATACAAATAGAAAAAGTATATGCGATTAAAAGGACTTTGACTGCTCGGAAAATGTTTAGCTTTAATAAAGATGGGCAGTGTCGTTTTCCAAGAAATTTGAAGCGTTTGCAGAATTGAAGCGCTTTAATAAAACTGAAGCGCTTTCATAAAACTGAAGCGCTTTCACAAAAATGAAGCGCTTTCACAAAACTGAAGCGCATTAAGAAAACTGAAGCCCTTTCACAAAACTGAAGCTCTTTCACAAAACTCAAATGCTTTAATAAAACTGATGCGCTTTAATAAAACCAAAGCACTTTAATTAAACTGAAGCACTATAATCTGTTGTATTTTATAAATATTTATTTCAGTAAATAGGGGTAAAAATAACTTAGGATATTTTTTATTCTAGTAGTCCACTGTAATACTTACCTTAATTAGTGTTACAGTAGCAAAAAGTACAGTAGAGTGTATCGTACTTTTGCAAGGACACGTGTCGGCGAAAGAACGTATGAGGGTTTTTCGGAGTAGCGCTGAGAGTCAGCCATACGTGTCAAAAGGTTGACGATGTGATTCACATGATCGTACGGACGGGATCTGTCCCGGGTATTCCGAAAACATATGGTACAGTTCGACGGTACCATCGTCGATCGAATTTTTTCCAACGGACGCGATTCATCTAG
This sequence comes from Zygnema cylindricum, assembly GCA_037447655.1. Taxonomy (NCBI): domain Eukaryota; kingdom Viridiplantae; phylum Streptophyta; class Zygnematophyceae; order Zygnematales; family Zygnemataceae; genus Zygnema; species Zygnema cylindricum. The sequence goes on from JBBHKE010002273.1 coordinate 228,378, forward strand.
GACCACAAGCGTGATTCATGAGGGACCACAAGCGTGATTCGCGTGGGACCACAAGTGACAAAGCACTCAGGTGCTTCGTACTACACGACCACATTCGGCTAGACTTTAGCAGCTACCGCTGACTCAGCATTTCGAACATTTTGTGTACGGTTCAATGTCTGTAAATATCTGAATAACATTAATTTGTAGTTTAGTGTGATAAAAAATAGTGTTCCATTAATCAGGTTTTTAGAAATTAATAATTAGGGTTTTGAGGTACAGTGACGTACAGGTAGGATGATTTGTCGTTAGCCAGGATAATAACCATAGTAACGATTACCCAAATTAGTGTAGATCAGAAGATACACACTGTGAGTATATAACTTAGGACTTAGCCAATTTTGTAGTATCCAGTTTTGGGAATATGATTTTCTAAGGGCAGTTTTTAGGAAACTTCCAGACATCATATCTTATGGTTTACTAGATCATTTAGGCCGCAATTTTGGGAATTGTCTGTTTACTATATTAATAATCACTGTGGCAAATTTGAAGCATATTGGATTTGTGAGTCATATTTTGTGTCAGTTCTAAGTCCGGTGTTGAGTAGGTACTTTGAGAGTTTCTGTTGTTTTTCATGTCTATTTCCACTTCTACTGCTGGTTCTCCCCCTGTAACAGTGGTTGTAGAACAACACGTTGTGGGCCTTTCGTCAAGAATTCCTATCTTCAATGGCCAAAAGTATGCGTACTGGGCGGCGATGGTTGAATCGTCGTTTGAAATTGCTGACTTATTGGGGGTCTTGATGGCTCCCTTGATGAAACAGATCCAAGTTGGGCGAAAAAGAATTCAATGGCAAAGAACAATCTAATTATTTGCATTTCAGAAAATCTGGTCATGTCTCGCTTGAAAATGAAGAAGGGGAAAGAGATTTGGACATCACTGAAATCTGCTTTTGAGAAAGCGAATGTCCAATAGGAGCTCTTGGTGGCTGGAATATTTTGGGGGTACGAATACTGGGGGGGAACTATGGTTATGTATTGTGACAAATTTCGTGCACTTATTGATGCACACTCTTCTACTGGGGGTTCATTTCCTGAGTTTTAGCAGGCAGCTTTGCTTATTAGAGGACTTCGTAGTAGCATGAAAGGTGTGTCTGCTTAGTTAACGAGTCATGATAAAGCTAGTTTGTCGTTTTAATTAGCATATAATCTTATATTGGAGGAAGAGTCTAATACTAAACTCCTTGAAGGAGAAGGAAAGGTTGAAGCTTTTGCAACAGACTTTGACAAAAATAATTAGTTTAACCAGAATCAGAATCAGTTTAATCAGAGGCAGAATAGGCCATCTACTACTACTTGTTTCTATTGTTTTGAGAAGGGTCATGGATAAAGGTACTGTCCTAAATTGAAGAAGGCTAATGAGACAGGTTTATACAGGCCAGGTTGGCAATAGAACCAGTATCACAGAGGTTTTTCTGAAAATCCTTCTCGTGGAAATGCTCTTTTTTCAGATTCTGCAACTGATGGAGATGAGTCTCTCAGCTTCAATGAGCAAGAGGAGGCGGATTTATTTGCTATGGCGGCTGCCATGGAGGGTCCAAAGTATGTAGGATGGATCATGGACACGGGAGCGTCTGCCCACATGTGTTAGAACAAGGCGGTTTTTATGAATCTGCAACAAATATCTCCAAAGAGAATCTACTATGCTTGCCGCATGAGGGTTCAAACCTCAGCTCACGGTGATGTATCATTGATGGGTGATGTGGGAAGAAAGTCGGTAGAGAGAACCCTTCACAATGTTTTGAATATTCCATATTTTAAGAAAAATCTTTTTTCTACATCATGAGTTGAGAGCAAATGCTTTGAAGAAGTTATGAAAGGAGGGAGACAGGTTGTTAGCAGAAAAGGGAAAGACCCAGTAACAAGAACTAGAGATGCTATCAAAATGTACCGGATGGACATGGCTGAATATAAGGAAAATGATGTTTTCTACTCCAGTGTCGAATATGAGAATGAGTTGTGGCATAAGAGATTAGGACACATGAATTATGATAGTCTAAAGAAAATGGTGAATTCGGAAAAAGTTGATGGAGTTTCTCTCACATCTCATCCTATAAAAATATGTGATCGTTGTTCACTTGGCAAGATCCACAAATTGCCATTTCCACAGGAAACAGACCATAGATCGGAAAAAGTTCAGCAGCTCATCCATTCTATTGTACTTTGCCTACTGTAACACTAATAAAGGTAAGTCTTATATACCACTTTTTAGAAACTATTCTAAGTCTACTCTATTTACTAACTAAAGATTTCAAATCTCAACACTCCCCTAAATCTTTAAACTTAGTTACTCACTTAGTCGAACAGCTTCTCTGCAAAACTACAATTTAGGAGCAGGAAGGGCTTTTGTTAACATGTCAGCCACCATCTTCTCATCCGGTAAATAACACAACTTAATGACTTTTGCAAGTACTTTTTCCCTGACAAAGTGAAGTCTAACATCCATGTGTTTACTTTTTAAATGATAGCTGGGGTTAGAGGAAATGGCAATGGCTGCCTGGTTGTCACACCAAATAGACTGAGGACTTGTTTGCATGTACCCAAGTTCCTGTAGGATAAACTTGACCCATAGGAGCTCCTTGAGGGCCGAAGCTGCAGCCATATATTCAGACTCCATTGTGGATTGAGCTGCAACCTTTTGTAATTTGCTACTCCAACAACAAGTTCCATCTCCAATCTTAAGTACAAAACTAGTTGTAGATTTCCGGCTTGGCATGTCCCCATAGCTAGCATCGCTCTACGTCTATATTTTCACCTCTCCTCCTTCGAGTACAAGCTTGAGATTTGGAGTTCCTCCAAGATATCTCAACACCCTTTTCGCTGCTTCCGAATCTGCCCTTTTAGGATTTTGCAGACTTCTACACAAGACTCCCACAGCTGCTTCAATGTCCGGTCTCATACAATTCATAAAATATATAAGACTTTCGACAACCTCTCTATATGGATTTGAAGCCATAAACTCTTCCTCCCCTATCTCTAGACTCCCACGAACCATTATGCCTGAATCTGTATTAATTCCTTCTAATTTCTGCGTGAATTCCATAGGAATTACAGATCCTTTTACATCTCTCATTTGAAATCTTTCCAGCATGTTACCTATTGCTTCTTTCTGAGTTAACATAATCAGCCTCTTGTTTTTGTCTGTTTCTATCTGTATCAGGTGTTTCGTACTACACGACCACATTCGGTTTGACTTTAGCGGTTACCGCTGACTAAGCATTTGGAACGTTTTGTGTACGGTTAGAACATTTTGTGTACGGTTCAATGTCTGTAAATATCTGAATAACATTAGTTTGTAGTTTAGTGTGATAAAAAAATAGTGTTCCATTAATCAAGGTTTTAAGAAAAAAGTAATTAAGGTTTTTTGAGGTACAGTGACGTACGGGAAGGATGTTTTGTCGTTAGTCAAGATAATAACCGTAGTAACGGTTAACCAAATTAGTGTAGATCAGTAGATACACACTGTGAGTATATAACTTAGGACTTAGCCAATTTTGTAGTATCCAGTTTTGGGAATATGATTTTCTAAGGGCAGTTTTTGGGAAACTTCCAGACATCATATCTTATGTTTTACTCGGTCATTTGGGCTGCAATTTTGGAAATTGTGAGTTTACTGTATTGTGTATCACTATGGAAAATTTTAAGCATATTGAATTTGTGAGTCATATTTTGTGTCAGTTCTAAGTTGGCTGTTGAGTAGGTAGTTTGATAGTTTCTGTTGTTTTTCATGTCTACTTCCACTACTACTGCTGGTTCTCCCCCTGCAACGGTGGTTGTAGAACAACATAATCAAACTGAAGCGCTTTCATCAAACTGAAGCACTTTCATGAAACTGAAGGGCTTTCACAAACCTGAAGCGCTTTAACAAAACAAAAGCGGTTTCCCAAAATAGAAGCGCTTTCACGAAACTGAAGTGGAGCGCTCTCACGAAACTGAAGCGCATTAAGTAAACTGAAGCGCTTTAACAAAACGGAAGTGCTTTAAGAAAACTGAAGCGATCTAATAAATCTGAAGCGCTTTAACAAAACTGAAGCGCTTTAACAAAATTGAAGCGTTTTAATTAGTGTTGTGTATCGGTAAGGATTTGTCGATAATCGATATGGGCATTTTTTCGGGTAGCCGATAATCGATATTTTGGTACGATATATTGTTATCGGTATTATCGTTGAAAAATACGTGATATTTATCTGTTATTATCGGCGATAACACCGATATGGATAACTATCGTCGATATCTGTACGGACCATACAGATAAGAGTACGGCTAGTACACTCAGCTATACGTGTTATCCGAAGGACGCGCCGCAAACCCCCTTCCCCCTGATTTCGGCAATAATCGCGATATTTCCGCAATTATTTCTCATTTAAGGGGGTTTTACTTGGGTACCCCTTCCAGAATGTCCTTTGATTATAATTTTTTAATAAATGGCAGTTTATGGCACCAATCTCACAGATTTGTTCGTCTGCTTAATTTGTTTGTTCGTCTGGTTTTCAAAAAAGTTTGATTTTACAAATTTCCAATGATTTTTTTTTTTGTTTCGGTACTATAATTTTAGAACTATAAACTATTATTTCAAATTTGTCAACGTTTATGTGCCACGGTATCCGTGATAAACTTCAGTTAAACAGCGTACGGAACAAATTATTACACGTGGCATACCACGCTATATAAAGTAAATAATATACTACAGTATATAAAGTACTATTGTATGCATACTATATTTTTTTAAGTTATCGCCGATATGGAATTTGTTGGTCTCGAACCGATATATCGGGACCTCTAACCGTTCGATAACCGATAACTATCGGTATATGCGTTATCGCGATATATTTTTTACCGATACACAACACTAGTTTTAATATATTTGAAGCGCTTTAGATTTAATAAAACTGAAGCGTTGTCACAAAACTGAAGCGCTTTCACAAAACTGAGCGCTTTCACAAAACTGAAGCACTTTCATCAATCTGAAGGGCTTTAACAAAATTGAATAGATTTAATAAAACTGAATAGGTTTAATAAAATTGAACTGCTTTAAAAAAACTGTAGGGCTTTACTCTAGGGCTAAAACTGAAGGGCTATAATAAAACTGAAGCACTTTAATAAAACTGAAGCGCTTTGACAAAAGTGAATCACAATTTGAAGCGCTTTCACAAAACTCAAGCGCTCTCAGAATCTGAAATGCTTTCATAAAACTCAAGCGCTTTAAGGAAACTGAAGTGCTTTAACAAAACTGAAGCTCTTTAATAAAACTGAAGTGCTTTATTAAAACTGAAGCGCTTTAATAAAATTGAAGCGCTTTATTAAAACTGAAATGCTTTTATAAAACTGAATCACTTTCCTAAAACTGAAGCGCTTTCATAAAACTGAAGCGCTTTCATAAAACTGAAGCGCTTTATTAATATTGAAGCGCTTCATTAAAAATGAAGCAGAGGTCGCAAAAGTCAAAATTTTACACAAACGAAACCAACCGTTTTTTTTTTTTTTCAAAATCTGAGTTTTTTTTTTTTTCAAAATCTGATTTTTTTTTTTTTTCAAAATCTGAGTAACTGACGCCCGACCGGGTTATGTCATGCTCCAAAATTGTTAACCGTTAACCGACCGGCCTTTACGAAAATAAAAGTTAATCGAAAGTCGATTTCTCGCGACTACCCGTACCCGCCCGTAACTGAAAAAGTACAAAAAAAATTCATAGTTTTTCACATAGATGTCTCATTCGTACGGATTTTGACATTTTTACGAAATTTCGTTATTTTTTCTAGTGTTTGAATCTTTCGTAAAATGCGTATTATTTGCGTACGGATAAAATGTACGGAAAACTCCAAAAAGAGACGTTGCTTCATTTCCGCGAGCAAAGAGAGTTTCTCGTCCATAGTTGTTTAATTCGTACGAATAATGATATTTTTTTACAAAAACTGCGTAGTATATGTCGATTTCATACTTTAAATAAAATTCGTAAAGTTTTTGTTGTACGAAAATGAACGGAGGTGTAGTAAAATATACGGAAAATGTGACCAAAAGAAAATCCTTAAAAAATATGAAAAATAACGAAAAATATACGGAAATGTACGACATTATACGGAATGTGTACCCTAAAACCTTAAAATTACGGAAAATTTAGGGCAAATGTACTGAAATATACGGAAATGTACGAGAATGTACCCTAAAAACCCTAAAATCTAGAGCTTAAAAACTCTAGAAGGTACAAAAATGTACGGCCATTGAACGCAAATGTACAAAAGATAAACGAGGCTGTATTGAAGTTTCAGGGAATGTACGGAAGTATACATTTAAAACCCTAAAAGGAACAACCCTAAGAAGTACGGAATATTATGAACACTTTGCGTAAATGTATGTAAAATGTAAGGCAGTTGTACCGAAATATACATAATGCACGAAAGTCTACCCTAAAAACTTTTAGTATGAAGTCAAAGTCGGTCAACGCATTCGAAAAGATTTTGAATTTTGTTCTGTGCGCATATTCATTATTTTTGGGGGGTTTCATGTGTGCGTTGTATGCGCATGACACATCTATGGTTTCTCACGATGTATGAATAAGCCAATAATTACGATTTGTCGCGTTCTCTAAGATTTGCAAAATGAATTGTTATTACCGTATCAGATTTGCAATGCTAATCATGATGCCCCGTACTTTCACGATACCAAAGAGTACAAAGTACAATAATGTTGGATTGTATAGGCAGTACAAATTTTTCACATTTTTTCGTTTTTTTGCTTGACCGACCGTAACTGACTTTTTTATTTGTTCTGGTGAATCAACCGACCGAGACCTCCCGCCCCCCAAAATTTGGCAACGAAATTTGTTCTGGATCCGACGCGGGTGGTCGGTTAACGGTCGGTCACGCTTTCGGTTGACCGTTTGCGACCTCTGAGCTAAAGTGCTGTATTAAAACTGAATCGCTTTAACAAAACTGAAGCGCTTTAACATCGCCATTTGCAGAGAGCTCAATAATTCCGATTTCGTCCTCCGCGAGCCGCCGAACAAAACCAGCTAAGGCAGGTACACCTGGCCGGGTGAGATCTCCGCGCGGCTACCCGAAAAGTTTCGAACCGACTTCCGCGCTATAGTACCGTGTATTGCTTCTAATCTACAATTAGGCCTATTCTCCATTACGCGGTCTCAGTAAACATGCAAATACGTCTATTTCTCATGTTTACTGGCACCACCTTCCATTATGTCGTGCCAGTAAACATCGTTTCTCAATTATGATTGGCTCCACGTAGGCTAATTTTCAGAATCTTCAAATCTAAAATTATTCTTCAAGCTGAAAATTTGTACATAATATTTATACGGGCGGAGGTAGTTAAAGATTCGCACAAAAATTTTGCGACCAGATTTTAATTTTGAAATTGAAAATCAAAATTTTGAAACGGAATGTAAAAAAGGAGCCGCAAACTTTTAAGGTCAGCGGATGTCACAAGGAGCGTGCGAAGATATTTCGATCCACCTTCATACACCGTAGCGGAAGGCACATGGTGTGTACGACATGCTTGATTCTCATTGCATGTTCGTGGTGGATTTTTTTTTACTTTTCAAGTTAACCAATGGTACGCGACCAGTCTGAAGAAACTCTCCTCGCCGAGGAAAATCCCTTCAAAAGTCTCTTCAAACTAGACGATGGCTTCGCAAAAAGTGAAAAATCCAACGGTCGATACTTACGCCTATAATATTAAAGCCATCTAGTAGACATGTTTTGTCATGTTTCGTCTGACAAAAAAAAATGGTACGAATCTGTACGAAATCGTACGGCATCCAGTAAACAACCCCACTTTTCCTCTAATGGAAGTTCACCCTTATTGATGATTTTTGACAACTTTAAAACATCTTCTCTCCTTGCACAGTCGTTCGCATGTTAACTTGACAGCTGCAATTGAAAGATTTGGTTATCACCTCCCGATTGGCTGTATCTCTCCGAAAATCGGACATGTGTGCACAGAGAAAAATATGTTTTAATTAAATCAAAAAATATTAAAACTAACAACCATACACGGTGTACTATACTGTACACGGTGAATCGCTATTAGGGTTAATGTTTTTTTCGCCAGTTAAAACATATTTTTTTCAAACATACTTGTCGGATTGTGGATCCGACGGTTCCGATCAAAATGTAAGATTCTCAGCTTCCGATTGGCGTTCTCAAATTAAAAACCGGACAATTGTGTACGGAAAAAAATGTTTTAAGTGGCGTAAAAATTTTTAACCCTAACAACGATACATGGTGTAGTGTCCACAAGGTATCCCGGTGCCGGCTTTATTCTGTTGTTCTGAGACAAGTGTTGGTACTGAAGATGAAGAAGATGCAGCAGTAGTCATCGTAGAACAAATCAAGAGAGGAAGCTTCCACAAATACCGATGGCTGAACAGCAACTTTGACAGACTA
>JBBHKE010002274.1:0-13376 GCA_037447655.1 Zygnema cylindricum
AGGGAGGGAGGGAGGGAGGGATTTGGAGGCTGGATAGCTTGAATTGCCTGAAAAAGTTTATGTATTTAAAAATATAAAAAAAAACCACTAGCTAGAGGAAAGGATGTGAAAAATTGAGGGTGCTATGGGGTTTAAAGAAAAATACTAGAAACTCTATTTTCATGTTGGGTATGGAAGGTTTTCCAATCACCTTGAAGAAACATCCAGTTTATGTCCTTGGTCTCACGAGCCTCACTATAGTGCCCATCATTATTAAAGTTAAGAACACAAGTACAGTCATGACTTTGTTTGGTCAAAAATCATAAAATAGTGTTTACAACAGTATTCCAGGGAGTGGACTACAATCTACAATGTCCCTTTGCACTTTGTTTCATAATTTTGCGTTTATAGTTTTACACATAGTTTTACGTTTCATAATTTTGCAATAAAATGATCAATTCTTCACATTAATAACGATGGGCAGTGTAGCATCACGCTAATTGTTAAAACAATAACCCACAATGAAAAAATGAGAAGATTTTAAACACCAACTGCCATGGCATCTTCATTTAGTTGGGGGAGCTTTATCCCTCTCATGACTGAAAGACAGCCCACCCAACAACCTGTATTCTCATGAAGAATATTGGCTACTGGTTGGTTAGGGAAAAGGATATTCCTCAGCGATGGATTTTTGTTAATAATTGGAGGCAAGTTGAGATAGACACCTTTGGACAAAAACTCTCACCATCAACCAACTCTCCTTCGGGATTTGAAGTGTACTTAAAAAGACGCACTTTGACGTATGAAAACAAATATGTTTTTTCTTTTGGGGGGGGCAAATCTTGTGAAGAAACTTAAAATGTGCATAGCTATAGACCTACTAAAATGCCTGGGCATAAATCAGAACCGTTAGTCTAAGTGGACAATATAAATTGATATCCTTGTTTAGCTGTAACACAAAAAGCCAGTCCCTCGCAAGCAGTACTCTTGTGGTTAACACAAAAACAGTTAGCAATCCTCAATCAGTGTAGAGCTAAAAAAAATATGCGGCAACAGTCATTAAGTGCACTGCATGAGATTTCTGATAAAAAGTTGGAACATACATGATAAGCCTTTGACAAATACAACAACAAAAAGAAAAATGCTGACTGCAAGCCACTCTGGATCGATAATTCCAGCACATATAATTAAATGTATGACTTAGGTCCACGAGAAACGCAAATATCAACAAGTAAACATTGAAATACTGAAGAAAACAAAATATAACAAACTAATTAAGCAGACATGTACTTCAAGCAAACCCATTCTAACATGGGCTTTAAATTCTTGATGAGTCCAGAATTTTAGCAACAACAGCCAGCTCAATTAAACATGCCAAAATCCTACCACAATATTTGACTATGCTCCAACAGACTTGAAAAAAAAACCAGCTTTGGAACTGCACAACTGCACAACTTTATTCCCTGTACAACATGGATACATTGACAATCCCTCCCTAGCACCAACGGTTTCTACACATCTACATACAAGCTACTGCACAAACTTTTTTGAACATTTTTAACTTTTTTTTACATTTTGGACCTACTTTTGATATGTTCCTACAGTTTCCTAATTTTTCTATTTTTTCACATTTTTTCTACTTTTTTTCACATTTTTACGAAGAGTACAGAAACTCTGCACGTACTTTTTCAAGACTTTGCCCTTTCAGGCATTTTTTATGTTGCCAGAAAACTGCAAAGAAAGTAACAGTTATGCCTTACCTATATTTCACAACCAGGCAGTCAACAGTGTAGGAAACATGGACAATTTCTACATAGACAATCTAAAAAATTTAATCAATCACACTTTTTGGCTTTTTTTCACAATTTATGCACGTGGCTGCTGGATGCGGCAATTAATCTTCTGCACATTTGTGCGCCAAACTGGAACCTTATTGGGCTTATAGTGTGACACATTAGAATTGCAGTATTTCTTATCCTGCTTGGAAGACTTCATCTCCAAAAGCTCGTCAAGTTTCAGTGTCTGCTCAGTCACAGCAATCTCACTGCTCCTTGGAATGCCTGCAATCTCCAAATCCAAACAGCAATCTAAATAGCATCAGCAGCTCTTTGAAATTAGAGTACAAACAAATGAAGACTAGATGACGAATTAAAAGTACTACAAATGTAGATTAACTAACAAAGTGATGAGGTGAAAGATTTAAAGATAAACTGATAGTGTATTTTAAAATACATTCCAGAAAGTTTGTATCGGCAGGTTCCTAAAAGTCACATTCAGTCTTGATGTCGCACTTAAAACTATAATTCCTCAGATGGAAATCATCCATTAAAGTAAGGACTCGCAGTCTGAAATAGCAACTTCTCAAGAAACAAGACATGTCTAATACACCACTTAACAATATACAGGAAAAGAGCCGCAACATCCTCTAAGAATTGACATGGTCAACAACTGCAGGTTTGACAGGAAATAAGAACTAAGCGTCACTAAAAAAAAAACGATGTCCTTACCATATTCTGCTTCACAAGCATCAATTTCTCCCTCTGTATCAGCCTCTTCCCATGACATTTCCATTTCCAGAAACTCGTCAAAGGCACTGAATTCCTCCAGATCTTCAAACGTGCTGTAATCTTCATCTTCTTCCAAGGAGACAAACCTTTCTCGAAGCCAATAATCCCTAAAAGCCGCGTCACTTTTAATCAAATTCCACCACTGTGCGCTGAAATCTTCTGTTGCCAAAAAGGCGGCAGGCACAAATTGAGGAGCATTTGGATTTAAAGCAGACATAGGAGATAGAGCTTTAACAGCCATTGTAAAATTCTTGATTATCTAGTGATTACGTAAAGATATGCCAGTACCAACAACTCCAATTTCCTTTCCTTCACAATCAGAATATGAAAATGCCTACGCCTGGCTGTACTTGTTCAGTGCTGCTGACAAAACATATGCCTTACAGTACTTGACTGGAACTAACTAATTTTCAAGATTCTTCGAGCAATATATACTGTACCTTACCGATAACACCAGCAGGTTCCAGCTGATGTGGAGTGTGAACACGGAATACTGAACCGAAAAAAATAGTGAAAACGGTACATGACTTTTATTGCAGTCTGAACAGCTACAATGCATATTTCGGCCACCGTCAGTGTGAACGACGTACGAGATGACAACGATTCACCGACGTTCCAATGCTGATATTTTATGTGAACAAATGTGATTTAGCCGTACGATGACACGTGATTGACTGATTTTGCTGAATGTAAACAATTGAAAATATTTTGTGAACTACGACTGTCCACGTCAGACTACATTCTTTGCTGGTATCCCTTTCAAACTCACTTGTTGCTACAGTTGCACAAGAACTGCGTTCTATAGACGAAGGAATAAGTTCTAACCACATGTAGAAGCAAGAATTGCAGTGCTTTGTAGGACCACACGAATGTTTCGTACATTCGTACTTTTATAAAACGGATAAGAAGCTATCATTAGAACTTTAGAAATAGTTCTGCTGAACAGTACACTACACCGCGAATCGCTATTAGCGTACATGACGCTAATTGGGGTACCCCTTTTTTTGGGGCAAATTCTCAAATAGAGTAAAGTACGCTAAATGTTTTTGCACGTTATTTGAGGTACCCCGCTCAATGCGGTTCATAACTGTATTTTAGATCCCTTTTAAATAGTGTGGTGTACGGACTGCCAGATCTGTACTATTTCGTACATTTTTAAACTTAAAAGTACAGAAAATATAATAATATATAATTGCGTAAATATTTTCCGGCATACGCAGATGTCAAAAAAACGCGACGGCGTACGAATTGAACAGTTTCGTACATATACATGTTTTAGTGTGGACATATTATGTGCTGAAAATTTTTACAAAGCAGTTTACAAATTAGAGTACATGATAAATTAGTATATTGTTGGACTCTTAATTTATATTTTAATACGTACGGTTTTCAATACGAGTCAAAATCTTGTGAGAAAAAATCAGAAGCCAAACTTTGCCCATTGGTCTAGTCCAACTCCATGTCCGGTAAACTACACCGCCAATCGTTATTAGCGTTGTGTACACTAATTCCGTCCCGCTTTTTTTTTTTTTTATTCTCCATTAGCGTAGTTCATTCTATTTTTTTCTTTATTCTATTTAGGGTTATTTTCAGTACGTTGTCTCTTAAATAGAGTGGTGTACGGTCAGCATCAGACCGTACATGCATGTACCTTTTTATGTTAAAAAGTACAATAAATTAGTTTTAGTAACCGCGGACGCATGAGAATGTGCGTTCTATAAAGGAAAAAAAACCAGGTCGTAAAAAATCCCGCTCGCACATATTCGTTCGACAGCCGCGTTTCGACCGTGTGAATGTACGATTTGTGTACGATTTGCCAGATTTTGTACGGAGACCTATATTAGTGTAAGCATGTTTGCGACCGACATTTTTTTTTTCAAAGATCCAAATTACCATAACCAAACAATTAGAATGTATGATTTTTTCCAAAATTTTCAAATTCTTAAATAGCGTACACCACGGTAATTATTTTTATACGCTAAAAAAACTTACACGCTAATAACGATTGGCGGTGTACAGTACAGTACTGTACTGTACTGTACATTACAGTATAGTACGGTACTGTACAGCACTGTACTTTAGTGTTGGTGTACGCCCTTACGGTAATTAAACCTACGAGGTCAGTTACAGTTGGCATTTCAATGTGAACAGCAAGCAGTAAAAGCATCCGTTTGGTCGTTATCGTGTGAACAAGTGAAAAAATTGAAATGTACCGGTACACTAGGGGCCAGCCCTTTTTCTTGAAACATCGCAAAAAGTCAACCATGGCAATTTTTCTAGAGAGAAATTCGAAAGAACGGGAAGTGTGAACAGCTAAGATATGGTGACGTGGATAACGTATCAACAGCGGTGACCGTTGTGCCCGCACATGTCCTTACGCGGTTCTATCGTAAAATTTCAAAGAATCAATATCGTATGCGTCATATTAGCAGGGCGCAAGCACCTACGTCATCATCATGCACGACCTACATATTGGAGATATCGTACGAATATGTCAGGACTCAGACGGCAAACCCTCTCAACTGGCCATTGACTATTGATGTAGCGCGTGACCGTCCCACGATTTGTCGCGTCTGTGACGGCGACCGTTCTGTACCCGTACTGTACTGCAATTTCAGAAAGGAACCTGCCTGGCCAAAGGATCCCACCTGTAAACTGCAACGGCTACATAGAAATGAAAGTGCTTGGCGCAAGCTTATTCTGGTGTGCCACAACAGAACTGAACTCCACTTCATCAGTTTGATTTGTCTAAATGGCCCAAAACACGTTGCAAATACTTGTAGTGGTGTGTATCGGCAAGAAATTTATCGCGATAACACCGATACCGATAGTTATCGGTTATCGAACGGTCAAGGGTTCCGATATATCGCTCCGAGACCAGGAAACTCCTTATCGGCGATAAATGGAAAAAAAATAGTACGCATTATAATACTACTTTATGATATAATGTATTATAATTGTCACTGTTTATAGCATGGTATGCCACTTGTAGCAATCTGTTCCATACTCTGTGTAACGGAATAACGGCAGTTCAGTACGACGGAATAAACCGTTTAGCTGTACGATACAAACCGTACAATTATTGCCGATAATTATCGGTATCGGTGTTATAATATTATCGGTTTCTTATCGGTGATAACACCAGTTTTGATATATCTTGCCAATCAGCCTTTTCCCAATGCACATTTTTCCAAGATTTGTTTTGAAAAATGCCAATCGAAGCTCAGATCTTTTTCTTTTCATCGTAGCCGTCGAAAAATCCAAGAAGTGTGAACAAAGTGACGAAAACAACATTGATTTTTTTCAACGACATCATACATTTTTACTTTTTTTATGTAGTTTGTACTGTTGGTCCATTATTGACCTTAGACGAGACCCTTATAATGTTTTCAGTCCGAGCCTTCGAGGGGGTTAATATGACGTCATTTTCCAAACCTGACCTGGATTGCGTCTGACTGTATACCACGTGGCTCACATGGCATTTGATTTGTGGACCACCTTGACTCTTACGGTCTTTCTGATAGATAAAACATCATCTGGCAGCCACGTGTTTATGGAAACTAAATAATTAATATTGGATTTCGGTTCACCATTCAATTGAATGTACGGAGAAGAGTGTACAGCTGTACTGCTGTACACACCTGGAAATCTCGTTATCGAGAGTTTATTTAGGAATATCTTGACCAGCTAACTACAGTACTGTACGGTACTCACCGGGAGCTTCCTAAATTGCTGGAATACTGTAGCCTATTTGTTTATTAGTCCGTACAAAAGATGTGTAAGCTTTGAGCTTTTCCGGCTGTTTTGTACCTTGCAGGTCGTCACTGGCATCAAATCGCCGGCCGATAATTACAGTTGGGCGGTTGGGATGGCCGTCAAATAAAGTCGTTGACTTTGACTCGTCATTGTAAGTCATAAGATACATCCATACTCTATGCGCGTTACATGCTCTGCAGAATCATATAATATCAACCATCCAACTGTGCATATAAAATATGGAATTAATACTACAACGGCAACTACACCGCCAATCGCTATTAGCGTAGTGTAAGCTAATTCCGTCCCGCTTTTTATTTTTTTTATTCTCAAATAGCGTAGCTTATTCTATTTTTTTCTTTACGCCATTCAGGGTTATTTTCCAAGTACCGTAAAAGCGAAAGTACGTTGTCGTTTAGATAGTGTGGTGTACGGTACGTGTCGGACCGTACAAAAATGTACCTTTTTAAGTGTAAAGTATAATTAATGAGTTTTAGTAACCGCGGACACATGAGAAAATGCGCTCTAAAAAGGTGATAAAATCGGGTTGTCAAATATCACGTTCGCACAAATTCGTTCAACAGCCACGTTTCGACTGTGTGAACGTATGATTTGTGTACGATTTGTCAGATTTTGTTTAAGTACCTATATTAGTGTAAGCATGTTTGCGACCGACATTTATTTTTTTCAAATACCCAAATTAAAGTTATCAAACAATTATAACGTATGTTTTTTTTCAAAGTTTTCAAATTCTTAATTAGCGTAAACCACGGTAATTATTCCTATACGCTAAAGAACCTTCTGCGCTAATAGCGATTAGCGGTGTACTGTACAGACTACGTTTCAGCTTGTACCGTCTGGCTGGCAGCGCAAAAAGTTTTTGAAGATATTTTTTGGTGCATAAAGTGATGTACATCGAGGATTATCTCTTGATACTTCATACGGGGCAGTTTATTTTATTGAATTACGTATCGGACGCGATACTAGGTACACGACCGCTTCAAAACAAAGTTAAAATCACGAATCTTAACAATTGGTGAAGATGTAGTCGTCCAAAATGGACGTCAAAGTACAGAGATTCTGTACAAGATTCGAAAGATTTTTCACATCGGACTGACAACGAATGTGAATATTACGCGATATTCATATCCTGCTTTTGCAGGGAGAATCTTGCCAACTAAAAACCTGTACACCGCGCATCGTTATTAGTGTCAAAGTCACTAATTTGGGTTCTTAAAATTTTGATCTTTTTCCTCAAATAGGATACATGATTTTAATTTTTCCTTACGTTAATTGAGGTACCGTACAAAATAGCGTAAAGAACTAAAGCTCAATAAGATCTAAATAGCGTGGTGTGCGGTCGATGTCAGACCGTACATAAATGTACTTTTTCAAGTGAAAATTTTACAAAAAAATGAATTAAATCGGACGCTTACGCATAGGAACGTGCGCTAAAAAAACGGGATTGGTCTAACACGTAAATTAGTCTGACATGTACGGATATTTAAAATTTCACTACGGTGTACGATTTTTTATATTTTGTACGGATACATATAAAAATGTGTATAATCGTACAAAAAAGTTCCAATTTTGCTGTTCCAAATTAGCGTTAACACTGAAATTAGAATAAACCTTCTTTTTTATAATTTTCAAATTATTAATTAGCGTCAATGACGGTATATTTACTTACACACTGTTTAAACTTTGACACTAATAACGATGCGCGGTGTAGTTTCTTCGGCCGGGAAGGGCTGCCTTGCCTCTAACACGGCATTAAAAAAACCAAAACCGTCTAAAATATTTCCTACAATGTTTCAACACGGCACCTATCCTTGGCCCGCTGAATATGCAAACTTTCAAATTATATGAAATGGAAAATAGTGGCGGGTAGTGTTTTGTATCGGTAAAAAAATTATAACGATAACACCAATACCGATAGTTATCGGTTATCAAACGGTCAGAGTTACCGATGTAATTGTACTTTTTGTACTTTTTGTCCAGAGTACACGTGGCAGGTTTGTAGTGGATCCCAAGGAGGAAAGGGACAAAGTCATGGCGTCGGATGTGAAAGGTACATCGTTTTAACTGGAGTCGTACTAAAGTCGTATATATCCAATGTCGGCTACTGTACTTTCGGCTTAAATAAATGTATAAATGATCCGATAAGTAGGCACCTCAGTAGACAGGGGTTGTGAGTAGGGCGCGTCGGGGGAATAACACGTACATTTGAGTGAACTTACCGTACATTTATATGTACGGTCCGTACATATATCTCCATACCGATATATCGATTATCTGCTACCCGAAAAAAGGCCCATATCGGTTATCGGCAAATCCTTACCGATACACAACACTAGAGGAGGGTGCTTGTTCGGGGCCCAGAATAAAAAATATACCGCAGAGTTTAAATTTGCGAAAGCGATGAAAGGCAAAATCCAGTTTCCCCACATTGTCAACGCATTGTATGGTACATTACCCTTACCTTATTTGGAGTTTCTAATAGTTTTTGCACATTACAAATAAAATGTACACGGTATCAACATATGAAAATGATTATGTACCACGCTTCTGTCACTAAATTTTACGGACATCACCTAAAAAACACAAAAACAATACAATTACTCCTAACTCGTCCTCTATCATATATAGGATGTCATATATATAGGACGCATGTCGTCAATGAACATTACCATACTAAGATATTATGACACTTATTATTTGAAACTCTGAGACCTCCATAAGTCCTCAGAGTGGACAACTTCCAAGAAGCCTCTAGGATAATCCCGACCCCTTTGTGTTTCAGCAAAAACAACTGCCACCTTGGCAGACAAAAACTCTGACCACTTGCACCCCTGTGAAGGCAAGACTCCCCTGAGTCGATAGCAAAAAGAAATTTTAATTTATGACTTTGCTCCCCTGAGCTGTAAGTTATGGAGGGTCAAAGTTGACCTTTTGTACAGAAGCTCTCTGGGAGAGAGGGTCCTATCTTCTAATTTTTCTAAGTCCTATCTCTCTCACAGACTCTATCTACTGATGTAGGGAACCAATCAGATTACAGTTCCGTACGCAAAAGTACAGCTGCCGGTGTACTTTATGTACGGACACTGTACGACATGGCCTAAATGTCGACACGTGGTATGTCCGGATTCGCTCCTTTAATCCTCGGAGATGCCGCGCTCCAATGTCTTTTCGCCACGTGTCATCCTATGTGGCGATGCCCACAAACCGCTGAATTCTTCTTCCGCGATCTCGGCGCTATTTCCGGCCGTCCGATTAAATTCATATTTGATCGTAGCCGTAATAAATACATGCGCGGTATTTGTTTCGCTTACGAAATCAATGCGCGGTATTGATTTCTTATCCGTACCATAATCCATATTTTTACATTACCAGATCTATGTGTCTCGTAAACAGTTACAGTTAAATGAATTATCCTACGTATTAATGTTTAATTAATTATCATACCATATAGTTCGTAACACTAGTTCTAGACTTAACGGCTAAGGCTACCGGCTATTAGTCGTCTGCCGGCCGGTAGGTACCAGGATCAAATTTTGTCACCGGCACATACCTTTTAGTAAATATACACCTAACTAATATATTTTCCCGTAAACCTCTGGATAGCCTAGGTAGCCATGGCTCTAGCTCCCTCTCCAATTTCTCAGTGACTGCGACAAGTTTGAGAGTTGGAGAGAGAAGTTAGAGGTAGACTGCCTCGACTTCTTTCTATATTTCTATTTAAACCTAGAAAATACTTATATTGAACCATTAATTTCTACATTATTTACAATCGTATTCGGCATAAGTCATTTAAAAAGTGAACAATATCATACTCCACAAAGCCCTTCCCACACGAAAACTCACAAAACATACTTAAGAGAATACGTTTTGGATGGAAACACACATGAAACAAATCGTGTACTTTTTCTCGTCGTTTCAAACCTTATGAACCTTTTCAAATCCTTTCAAAAGCGCAAGGCTATTTTTACTATAGTTGGGTATCGTTAGGCATTTGACGATAACTGATACACCCTTTTATTTGACCTATCGGTAATCGATATGTCACTATCGATGTTATTGCGAGAAAAAACATAGTCTATCAGTTTTTTATTACGATCAATAATGCTTCAATTACTATCAACGATAATTGTACCCCTTCACACAGTATAGTTGTACATTTTATTCCACGTACGGAACAGATTGTCATACGTGGCATATCACACTATATACAGTGAAAATATATAATACAATATATTATTAATTACTATAATATATCGTACAATACTTTCTTCCACTTATCGGTGATAAGGAATTTGTTGGTATTTGAGCAATATATCGGGACCCCTCATTGTTTGACAAAAAGACAACTATCGGCATCGGTTTTATCGCGATAATTTTTTTCCCAATACACAACACTACACCGTGTATCGCTATTGGCGTTAATAAGTTTCTAGCCACTTCAAACATCTTTTATCTGTAAACGTCGGTCTATTTTATTTAATCACCCGGTCGAATCTTGCTAGCCCCTAAGATTCGGCACCCAAATCCGTTCCGGTTATGATGTGGCCGACCGGGTATAGATCGCGTACGGATTCGAGTACCCTATTGTGACCTATGGATAGCGATGAAGGTTGTCAATCGACGAGTGTAATGTATCGCGCAAACTTTTAGGATACGCATCACAAACTGAACCCAAAAATTTAAAAGGTTAAATATCGTCAACCGAATGGTATGTATCCATGTGCCAAAGCAAGGCTTTTTTTTGTACTTTTCCTCTAAAACTTAGCGGCGTACCGCGTACGTATCAACCGTACAAAAAAATAAAAAAAAATAGAAGTACAGTTTTCGTCACCGTCGAAATTATAATGTACTACATGTAGTCGTTCTATGTTTTTCGACCCACGACAAGAAACGTCATCTGCAAACTTTTATTTTAAACACATAGGCGATGTGTTTAAAATCAAAGTATTTTTGATAAAAAATTAGGAACACATATTCGCACGTGTAGAAAATTTTCAATAATTTCAAACGAATCAAGCAACGACAAAAATTATACTACTCCTTATGTTTTGTCCGTTTTCGTCCATCAAATTACACAAATTGTTTTGTTTTGTCGAGTTTCGTTCAGTACGGATTTTTTCATTTTAGGGGTTTGAAAATTACGATGCAATTTCACAGAATTGTAAGAAATCTCTGAGGGCGCCCCTGCCTCGCACACCTCACCTTCCTCACGTAGCCTCACATTCACTCTTTCAAAAATACAACCGTACAGGGAAGGCAACGGAAACGACACTTCTTCAGCCATGGACAATATCCATGGACAAAAGGGCTGATAAGGAAAACGTCTACAAATGTCACATAAAATTATGCAACACCACCAACAATTTTGAACAATTCGGTGCGTTGTCATAGATTGTAGACGTTGACAACCGTCACGAGCATTGTCAGCATATACAACTATCACACTCTTAAGTAACAATTTTTTTGTTACACATAAGGACACCAGAAATCCGGGTCCGCCGGATCTACGCTAAAAAACAAAGAAGTTCGTGGAGGCATACCCTTAATCAGTATATAAATAAGGGAACTGCGATCGCCTTCGGGGAAACCCTTATATAGGCGCCGTGTCTGTCTCAATTGTTTTCCGTCACACGGCCGTACCGCGGGCACGATGTAGTGCTGCCGCCCGTCGCAGAACATACAGCCGTACCGTGGCAATATTCTAAGCTGCCGCCCGCCCGGTGACATAATTTTACGTTGTCGCCCGCTTCGTGGCATAATTCTACGCTGCCGCCGGCCGGCATAATTCTACGCTGCCATGAAACTTTGAGACCTCAGTGGCCCTCAGAGTAAGCAGATCCAAAAGAAGCTTATCTAGATAGTGCCGACTCCAAGTTGATATAAACCCAAATGAATGACCCCTTGACAATCACAACCCAAATATAGATTCACCCTTGTGAAATAACACTTTCTGTGTGGTCAGTTCCACCACAGAATGCAAAGTTAAAATATGAGATTTGGACACTACCCACTTTGACTTTTCCCTAGAAATAGTGCTAACTCGCGACAAAAACTCTAACCGACTACGACCCTGTGTAGCCTGGACTCCCCGAGTCCGCAGCAAAAAGAATCACTGAAAATGGTCAAGTAACTTGATAGTTATGGTTGGCCAAAGTTTGCCATTTATACAAGGTGCACTCTGGGAGAGGCAGCTACCTACCCAAAATTTTCTAAGTCCTATTCCCTCTCTAAAACTCTATCTATTGAAGTACGGCACCAATCAAATTAGTGTGTCGTACAGAAAAGTACAGGTGCCGGTGTACTTTCTATACGGCCATTGTATAACATGGCCAAAATGTCGTCACGTGTCATAGCCAGATTTGTTACCGCAATCTCCGGAGTCGCCGCAATCCAACATTGTCGCGCCACGTGTCACATGACGTGGCGATGACCGAAAAACGCCGAAAGTACATAATCCGTGATCGCGGCGCCTATGTGGTCGTCTGATCAAACCGGATACAATTGTAGCCGTTGAAAATATACGTGCGAAATTTGTTTCGCGTTCGAAACAAATGCGCGGTATCCGTTTCATAAAATACATTAAATCGTACTTCGCACTATACAAAACTGTATCTATGCATTACGTATCTATTTTCGTTAGACGAAATAGTCTACGTGTACAAATATAAATATCTGACAAACCTATTGTACTCTAGCACTGTATTTAGACTTGTTGGTTAAAGCGAACGGCTAGTGTGACGGACAACAGGTACCATGATCAAATCTTGGGTCCGTCAAACCTTTTAGATAACTCTATTAAGAATTGCCTTCCTGTCCACTTTGGACAGCCTAGGCAGCCATGGATCTAACTCCTCTTCAAGTCTTCAGTGACTGCGACAAGTGTGGGGACTTGAGTGAAGAGTTAGAGGTAGGTTGTCAGTTTCCCCTTTTTGCCTTTTTATTTTACAATCTCTAGACCTAGAAAATACTTAAATTTCAACACTCCCCTTATTTTCTAGTCTACTTACTTTCAACTCCCATCAAAAACAACAAATACATATATAATATATATAT
>JBBHKE010002276.1:0-15570 GCA_037447655.1 Zygnema cylindricum
TTTAGTGTGATATAAAATAGTGTTCTATTAATCAGGTTTTTAGAAAATAGTAATTAGGGTTTTTGAGGTACAGTGACATACGGGTAAGATGCTTTGTTGTTAGTCAGGATAATAACCGTAGTAACGATTACCCGAATTAGTGTAGATCAGTAGATACACATTGTGAGTATATAAATTAAGACTTAGTCAATTTTGTAGTATCCAATTTTTGGAATATGATTTTCTAAGGGCAATTTTTGGGAAACGTCCAGACATCATATCTTATCGTTTACTGGGTCATTTGGGCTGCAATTTTGGGAATTGTAAGTTTACTGTATTGTGTATCACTGTATCAAATTTGAAACATATTGGGGTTTTGATCCGTATTTTGTGTCAGTTCAAAGTTGGCTGTTGAGTAGGTACTTTGATAATTTCTGCTGTTTTTCATGTCTACTTCTACTACCACTGCTGGTTCTCCGCCTGCAACAGTAGTTGTAAAACAACACGTTATGGGCCTTTTGTCAAGAATTCTTATCTTCAATGGCCAAAAGTATGCGTACTGGGCGGCGATGGTTGAATCGTCGTTTGAACTTGTTGACTTATTAGGGGTCTTGGATGGCTCCCTTGATGAAACAGATCCAACTTGGGCAAAAAATGAATTCAATGGCAAGGAACAATCTAATTGTTTGTATTTGAGAAAATTTGGTCATGTCCCGACTGAAAATGAAGAAAGCGAGGGAGATTTGGACATCCCTCAAAACCGTTTTTGAAAAAGCGAATGTTCAGGAAGAGCTTTTGGTGGCTGGAAAAATTTGGGGATACAAATACACGGGGGGAACTATGGTTGAGTATTGTGACAACTTTCGTGCGCTCATTGATGCTCACTCTTCTGTTGGGGGTTCATTTCCTGAACTTCAACATGCGGCTTTGCTTATTAGAGGCCTCCCTAGTAGCATGAAGGGTGTGTCTGTTCAATTAAAGAGTCATGATAAAGCTAGCTGGTCATTTCAGTTAGCGTTTAATCTTATATTGGAGGAAGAAACAAACACTAAACTCCTTGAGGGAGAAGGAAAGGTTGAGGCACTTGCAACAGACTTTGACAAAAGATTTCAGTTTAATCAGAATACGAATCAGTTTAACGAGAATCAGAATCAGTATAATCAGAGGCGGAATAGGCCATGTACTACTACTTGTTTCTATTGTTCTGAGAAGAGTCATGGATACACGTACTATCCTAAACTGAAGAAGGCTAATGAGACAGGTTTATACAGGCCAGGTTGGTAACAGAGTCAGTATCATAAAGGTTTTTCTGGAAACACTTCTCGTGGAAATGCTCTTTTTTCAGCTTTTGCAACTGATGCACATGAGTCTCTCAGCTTCAATGAGCATGAGGAGGCGAATTTATTTGCTATGGCGGCTGCTATAGAGGGTCCAAAATATGCGGGATGGATCATGGACACAGGAGCGTCTGCCCACATGTGTTGGAACAAGGCGGCTTTTACGAATCTGCAGCAAACATCTCCACAGAGTATCTACTATGCTTACGGCATGAGTGTTCAAACCTCAGCTTAGGGTAATATATTATTAATGGTAGATGTGGGGGGAAATTCGGTAGAGAGAACCCTTCACAAAGTTTTGTATGTTCCAGATTTCAAGAATTTTTTTTTTCTACATCATAAGTGGAGAGCAAAGGCTTTGAAGTTGTTCTGAAAAGAGGGAGACAGGTTGTTAGCAAGAAAAGGAAAGTTGCAGTAACAAGAACTAGAGATGCTAGCAAAATGTACCGGATGGACATGGCTGAATATAAAAAAAATGATGTTCTCTACTCCAGTGTCGAATCTGATGAGTTGTGGCATAAGTGATTAGGACACATGAATTATGATAGTCTAAAGAAAATGGTGAACTCGGGAAAAGTTGATGGAGTTTCTCTCACATCTCATCCTATTAAAACATGTGATGGCTGTTCACTTGGCAAGATTTACAAATTGCCATTTCCACAAGAAACAGACCATAGATCGGAAAGAGTTTTGCTGCTCATCCATTTTGATGTTCTCGGTCATTCACAAGTGGCTTTGGCTGGAGGTGTCCACTATATAGCCACATTCACAGATGACTATTCGAAGTACACCAAAATTTACTTCATGCAACATAAGGGTGAAGTGTTAACTCACTTCAAACACTACAAAGCGTGGGCGGAAAAGCTTCATGGGGTTCCAATATTGGCGCTAAGATCGGACAACGGGGGAGAATACACATCGAAGGAATTCGAAGAATTTCTCCTTCAGGAATGTATCACTCACAATCTTACAGTTCCATATACACCAGAACAAAATGGTGTTTCTGAGAGATTAAATAGGATATTAACAGAGTGTGCTAGGTCCATGCTTGCAAATAAAGTGCTAGATTTGAAATTATGGGCTGCAGCGCTTATTTGTGCAGTTTATATTAAAAATAGAATTTCTTATAGGTCTGTTAGCACTACACTTTATTAACTTTGGACAGGGGAAAAACCTGATGTTAGTCACTTTAAGATCTGTGGCAGCAAGTGTTTTATTTTAGATACTTCACAGGATAGATTGAAAATGGAGGCTAAAGGCTTACCTGGGATTTTCATGGGTTATGATGATAATGCGAAACGATATAGAGTCTTTGTACTTGAGAAACAAAAAGTGATTGTTTCTAGAAATATCCAGGTTAAAGATGAACACGATTCGGTTGAATTTTTTAAAGTGCCAGAACAACCGGCAAAATAAAAGCAAGAATATGTCATTTTTCACCATACGCAGCGAGTCTACTTTCCACCGGCAAGTGGGACGCCTCTTCCTTCAGTTCCTTGTGGTGTCTTTACAAGATGCTTCACCACAAGCTACACCTGAGGTGGAAAGAACTACTAAACATTCTGTACCACATCACGTTACGGGTCAAACTAAACAGAAAAATCAGAGGTTGCCGACAATCTCAACCTCAGAATTTCCAGAGGGAAAGAGATCTAGCAGCCGTCTGCAAGCAAGCTCTCACTTTGTTTTTTCTGCAGCTACAAAAGAACCTCAAACGATCGAGGAGGCCTTCTCATCACCTGAGAGAAATCAGTGGATTGAGGCGGCAAACGATGAAATGAAGTCCATTATGGAGGCACAAACATGGGAGCTAGTGGATCTTCCTCCAAGCAGGAAAGCCATCGGCAGCAAATGGGTATTCAAGGTGAAGCTGAACCCGGACAACACCATCGAAAGGTATAAGGCCAGACCAGTGGATAACGGATATAATCAAAAAGAAGGTATTGACTTTGAGGAAACCTTCTCCCAAGTTGTTAGATTTCCCACTGTTAGAATTTTGCTAAGTCTTGCGGCTATAGAGAATATGGAAATACATCAGATGGATGTTAAAACTGCTTTCTTGCATGGAGAGTTAGAAGAAACAATTTATATGAAATATCTTGAAATGTATGTTGAAAAGGGAAAGGAAAAAATAGTGTGTCAATTGATGAAATCTTTGTATGGGCTAAAAAAAGCTCCACGTCAATAGAATCTGAAGTAAGATGAGTTTTTGACTGGGCTTGGTCTTAAGAGAATTAGCTCGGATCATTCTGTATATGTATTAAAAGGAGAGGATAGGATAATTTATTTTGCTGTATATGTGGATGATCTATTATTAATAAGTAAGTCAATGGATGAAATAAACCGTATTAAAGCGGCTTTAAGGTCTAGGTTCGAGATGAAGGATCTCGGTGAGGCCAAATATATTTAAGGAATACAGGTAGAAAGAGATAGAAACAAGAGGCTGATTATGTTGACTCAGAAAGAAGCAATAGGTAACATGCTAGAAAGATTTGAAATGGAAGATGTGAAAAGATCCGATACTCCCATGGAATTTAGGCAGAATTTGGAAGGAATTGATACAGATTCAGATATAATTGTTGGTGAGAGTCTAGAGACAGGGGAGGAAAAGTTTATGGCTTCAAAGCCATATAGACAGGTTGTTGGAAGTCTTATATATTTTTTGAATTGTACGAGACCCGAGATTACGGCAGCTGTGGGAGTCTTGAGTAGAAGTCTGCAAAATCCTAAAAAAACAGATTGGGAAGCAGCGAAAAGAGTGTTGAGATATCTTGCAGGTACTCGAAATCTCTAGCTTGTTCTCGGAGGAGTGGTGAAAATCTAGACGTGGAGCGATGCTAGCTATGGGGACATGCCAAGCCGAAAATCTACGACCAGCTTCGTACTGAAGATTGGAGATGGAACTTGCTGCTGGAGTAGCAAATTACAAAAGGTTACAGCTCAATCCACAATAGAGTCAGAATATATGGCAGCGGCTTCCGCCCTCAAGGAGCTTCCATGGGTCAAGTTCGTTTTACAAAAACTTGGGTATATGCAAACTGGTCCTCAGGCTATCTGGTGTGACAACCAGGCAGCCATTGCAATTGCCTCTAACCCCAGCCATCACTTTAAGAGCAAACACATGGATGTTAGACTTCACTTTGTTAGAGAAAAAGTACTTGCAAAAGTCGTTAAATTGTGTTATTTACCGGACGAGAAGATGGTGGCTGACATGTTAACAAAAGCCCTTCCTGCTCCTAAGTTACAGTTTTGCACAGATGCTATTGGACTAAATGAGTAACTAAGTCTAAAGATTTAGGGGAGTGTTGTAATTTAGAAATCTTTATTTCAGTAGATAGGGTTAAAATAACTTAGAATATTTTCTAAGTAGTTTGCTGTAATACTTACCTTAATTAGTGTTACAGTAGCAAAAGTACAATAGAGTATATTGTACTTTTACAGGGACACGCGTCGGCAAGAGATCGTATGCAGGTTTTACGGAGTGGCGCCAACAGTCAGCCACACGCCACACGCGTCACGCAGTTGACGATTGGATTCATAGGATCGGACGAACGGGATCTGAACCGGGTATTCCTATAATATATGGTACGGTTCGACGGTACCATCGTCGATTGAATTTGTTCCAACAGACGCGATTCACCAGGGACCACAAGCGTGATTCACGAGGGACCACAAGCGTGATTCACGTGGGACCACAAGTGACGAAGCACTCAGGTGCTTCGTACTACACGACCACAGTCGGCTGGACTTTAGCGACTACCGCTGACTAAGCATCTGGAACGTTTTGTGTACGGTTCGATATCTGAAAATATCTGAATAAACATTGTTTTGTAGTTTAGTGTAATAAAAAATAGTGTTCCACTAATTAGGTTTTTGGAAAGTAGTAATTAGGGTTTTTGAGGTACTAACGGTACAGTAACGTACAGGTAGAATACTTTGTCGTTAGTCAAGATAATAACCGCAATAACAGTTACCCAAATTAGTGTAGACTAGTAGATACACACTGTGAGTATATAACTTAGGACTTAGCCAATTTTGTAGTATCCAGTTTTGGGAATATGATTTTCTAAAGGCAGTTTTTGGGAAACTTCCAAACATCATATCTTATGGTTTACTGGGTCATTTGGGCTGCAATTTGGGGAATTGTCAGTTTACTGTATTGTGTATCACTGTGGCAAATTTGAGGCATATTGGCCTTCTGAGTCATATTTTGTGTAAGCTGAAAGTTGGCTGTTGAGTAGGTGCTTGATAGCTTTTGCTGTTTTCCATGTCTACTTCCACTACTACTGCTAGTTCCCCTCCTGAGGTTGTAGAACAACAGGTTATGGGCCTTTCATCAAGAATTCCTATCTTCAATTACATGTATATATGTACATATATATACATATTTATATATGTAGGTATATATATATATAATGTGTGTTATGATATGTGTATATATATATATATAATGTGTGTTATGATATGTATATATATAATGTTTGTTATGATATGTATATATGTATATATGTATATATACATATATATATGTATATATGTATATATACATATATATATGTATATATGTCTATATGTCTATATGTAATATATGTATACATATGTATACATATGTATACATATGTATATATGTATGTATATATATACATATATATATGTATATATATATGCATATATATATAATGTGAGTTATGATATGTATATATATATCACAGAACTCCTCCAAGAATTATCCGAAGTGGGCCACAAAAAAACACCCTAAAACCACCTCCATAGAAAAAAAAAGCTACAAAAATCTTAAGACTCCAAGTCTCTCGAAACAGAACTCTCTCATATAACTCTTCCCTCTCTCAAATATCTCCTCATAAATTATCCTAAGTGGGCCGTAAAAAAAAAACCAAGAAAACCTTACCATCTCCTTTGTCTCCGGATCTCTCGAAACATAAGCTGTCAATCCGACGGCCGAGCTTCCTCGTCCACTCGTATAAATGCCACGTGGCGAGATCTTATGCACATATTGCAATAGCTGAGATTTACTCGTTCCCGGGTCTCCGACAAGTAAAACATTAACATCTCCTCGAAATTGAATTCCAGAATTGAGTTTTTTGGGACAGCCACCAAAAAGCTGCAAAACATATATATGTTTTTTTTTTTTCAAAATCAAAGTTTTGTTTTATTCAAAATCAAATATGTACTTTGTTCAAAATCAAAGTTTCAGTTAAAAGGATTCAAAAAATTCAAAATTTCAGCAGAGAAGTTTCAAAGTTCTAAAAAAAAGATGAGAATGAGAGTGAAAAAAACCATCCAGATTAAAAAAAACAGGTTTCGATGAGTTTCTTAAAAAACTTGTTATGTACAGATGTGAAAAGAACATCCCTTTAAACCTTACTTTTAAATGAGTTTGGGGAAAAAAAGTGTTACCGGGGAGTTGTGAATGACAAACAAGGAAGGTTCTAAATGAGATGAGGTTCAGATAAGGCTTTTGAGTTGAAAAAACTGACAAAGGAGTCTTTTTACAACATGTCGAGTAAAGTTGAAGAATACTTAGACTAGCAATACTTTATCAAAAAAGGTTAAAGTAAAAACTGTAACTGACAAAGAAATTCTTTCTAAATATCCTCGAGTAGAAACTTGGATGAAAATTTATTGGAATACCTTATCATTGTCGAGTGGGAAAAGTAAAACTAATAATATTTTATCGTAAAAGGTTTGAAAAACAAACTCTAACTGACAAAGTAATAATTTTTTAACACTGTCGACTAGAAAAACTAAAGAAGTAATTCCGGAATAACTACCTTTATTGAATGAAAAACGTACCTGACAAAGAAGTCCTTTCTTAATATCGTCGAGCTCCCATATAGAAGGAGCAAGGGACTTCGCCAACTTATCATATATATCAGGCTGTGCTGCTAAAGCCTCCAGTTTTTCTTTCTGTAACCGGAAAAAGATGTTACAACAAGTAAACATCTAAAACAGCTATCTAAAATTATTATGGCAAGTTATATGAGCTTTTCTTTCTGTAACCGGAAAAAAATGTTGCAACAAGTTAGTAGCTATAAGAGCTCTTCTAAGATTATTATGACAAGTTATATGAGCTTTTCTTTCTGTAACTGAAAAAGATATTACAACAAGTAAATATCTAAAAGAGCTTTCCTAAGACTATTATGACAAGTTACATGAGCTTTTCTTTCTGTAACTGGAAAAATGTTGAGTTAATAGCTATAAGAGCTTTTCTAAGATTATTTTGACAAGTTAATACTTATATGAGCAGCTTTTCTTTCTGTAACAGCAAAACAATATCATAACAAGTCAATAAATACATGAGTTTTTCTTTCAGTAACAGGAAAAACAAACAAGTTAAGAGTTGAAAGAATTCTGTTAGCTAAGAACCTAGCCAGCTTTTTTCCTTTGCATCAAGAAAAAATGCAACATTCACACACTATTATTGACCACTATTTGAGAACTAAAAATCCATTAGAAATATGTTCGATAAGAAACATGATCCATAGATGCTTATAATGTTGTCGATTTAGTGAATGGTGTATTTTTTTCCTGTTATGAGAAAACAGCTGGTACAGAACAGCATCTATGCATCTTGCGTAATTATCATAAAGGTTTTCAAAGTTTTAGGACGGAACGACTTCCGCCATCTTCTGTTAATAGTTTTTAATGGTTAAACACCGGTACCAAATAATAAGTGTTATATCTATTTCAGTAAATGGTGGAGAAAGAGAGAAAAAGATATGAAAAGAAGAAAGAGATATGGACTCTTGAGAGTATGACTACAGAACCCTACATAAAGAAACAAAACCATTAAAAAACCAAAAAACCCTAAGAAGCTCCAAAAAACAATAGACCTCTCCTAGTTTCAGCGGTCTGTGCGTTTACCTGAACTTATGAATTTAGTCAAAAAATAAAATTCATCAAGTTTGACCGACGTTTTATTGGACAAAAACGATTTACAAAGGATGAAAAAGGGCTACATAAGTTTGAGATATCAAAAAAAAAAATCTGAAGACTCTTACTTTTTCCGGATAATGTAATGTTTGACTGAAGTTTGACCAGAGTTTGACAGGACAGAAATAATCAAAGACGGATAAAAAGGGATAAACGAGTTTAAGGTACAAAACTGCATAAACGTACATTAACTTACAATAACTTAAATAAACTTTACATATACTCAACGCGGAAAATCCTTCCGGAAAAGTGGGGATTGGCAAAACATCGACCAAAAAGAAAAAAATAAAAAACAAATGAAAAATAAATGAAAAATAATCTAGAGAAGAAGGAGAAAGAGGGTAAGAATGACAAACCAGTTCCCGAGCTTCTTCAGGAAGAGAATCTCCCTCCGGAAACGGCGCAAAAGAATCCGAATGAGGATCGGTTTCTTCCAAATCTTCTGCTTGCATTCTTCCCTTCTCCTGTTTTTTAATGTGGATACAGTCCACATAAGTCTGAAAAAACAAATCCCAGCCTCATCTTTCCATTCAGTAAACTGCATTTTAACATATTAAATTGTAAATATTGTTGAAAGTGTTTGCAATTGCCATTATTCGAGCTCTTTTAACTGTTTCTTTTAAGCATTAAGCTATTTCCAGTTTATATTTCATTAACTAAACTGCATTTTAACAATGTAAAACTGCAAACATTGTTGAAACTGCTTGTCTTCTTCCCTTTTCCCGTTTTTAATGTGGAAACAGTCCACATAGTCTGGAAAAAAGACAGCCTTATCTTTCATTCAGAAAATTGCATATTGACATTTGAGAACTGAAAACATCGTTGAAACTGTTTGCAGTTAATTAAACTCTTATAACTGTTCTTCGTATGAATTTTAAGCTATTTCCAGTTAACTTTCATTCAGGAACCACAATTTCACATATTAAAGCAGTTTTGGCTATTAAGCTCTCCTGACTGCTATTTTTTCACAATTGTAAGCTGCTTCCTTTTTTTTTCTCTCATTCAGTAACCTCAATTCAACACATTAAAGCTAAAGTGATCAAAACTGCTGGGAAATACTTTTATTAAACATAACTCCATATTTTTCACACATTTGCCTTTTTTTCTTATATACAAGGATCATTGCAAAATCAGCAAAAAGGAAAGAAAATCAAAAAGAAAGAAGAGAAGAGAGGGAGAAACAAAAGCAAAGAAGAGCTTGCCGGAAAACTGCACTCTTCCATTAAACTGGAGTTGCCAATGCGAAAAAAATAATGGCAAACCTACCACAACCTTCAATTTTTACCATCGTTTTCCATTTCTTTCCCTCAAACTTAATAGAAAATATGTATATGTATACATATAACATATTTATGTATGTATATATATTATATAGATATGTATATATTTTCCACGGTTTACCTTGTAAAGGGCTTTCAGACTTCTTTGAGTAGAGGTAACTCGAACAGGTTGAGCTCGAAAAATACCAGTGACCTATTTAGGGCACAAATAACATTGAAACTTTGTCAAAAATAAATAAAATTGTAAATAAACAATGAAGATTTGCCAACAGCAGACCTACTTCACAATTTTTTGGGGCATAAACAGCAATTCAATTTTTGTCAAGGGAAAGATTTAACAAAAGATCTGTGAAGGACAGATTTGTCCTTTACGATCTAATCTTAACTATGGTGTTAAAGTTTAAAGATAAGATATTTGATGATCGGTAACGTAAAAGAGAAAAAAAAAAATCTTCCAAGAATGCATGGTTTAGGTTGATAAGCTCCTCTTTTCAAAGAAAGAGAATCCACTTCTAACTCATTCTTCTTTAAACCACCTCACAATTTCTTTCTCAATTATTACATTATATTTTCTTCTTACTCTATAAAATCTTTCATGTTTACTTTTTATCCAAAAATTTATGTACCCGTGACCTTTAATCTTTACCATCTATTTTCCTTCAACCCACCTCCAATAAATTTTTCTTTACTCTTTGCGGATTAATCTTCACTTGCTATTTTTCCTCAAAAAGAAATGGCTTCTCTCTCTTTACTCTTTATAACCTTTTCTCTGTTGTCCTTAATCCACCTCATATGTATTGCTACTTCTATACTCTTTAACCTTTTTTTTATATTTACATATTTATATATATAACAAACCGTTTCTTACTTTATCTCTTATGATCTTTAATCTTTAATTTCTGTTTTCCTTTAAACCAGTCTCGTAAAAACTGCACCTTGCTCTTTATAATCTTTAATCTTAAAACTTCTATTTTCCTTAAAGCCACCTCAATTCTGACGCAAACCCACCTTATAAAAACTTATCTTTACTTACTCTTTATAATCTCTAATCTACAATCTTTCATCGCTAATTTTTCACTTTGAATTTTCCTAAATCAAACCTCAATTTTGTCTCCCAATTTGCATGCGTCCACCAAATTGTCAAACATATAAATTGAGATTAGAGATTCACCTCATAAAGATTGCTTCTTACTCTTCAAAATCGTTCATCTTTAACCTTTTTCTTTCGATTTTCCATAGACCGACCTCACAAAAGCCGCCTCTTACTCATTATAACCTTTAATCGTTGATCTTTTTACCCATTTATTTTCCTCAAACTCACCTCAATTCTGTCTCCCGGTTTGCAGGCGTCCACCAGATTCTCGAACATACAGAGACTCACGGTGTGGGGAGTCTCTCCCTCCGGTATCGCGTCTGGAGTTTCCTGTAACCGGACCACCTGTTTATTGATAAACCTGCAGAAAAGGACAAAAAATGACAAAAAACGATAAATAATGGAAGAAGATTTGAAAAGAAAGATGACGCAGGTTTGATACGTCTGCAGAAAAAGGACAAAAAATGACAAAAAACGATGATAATTGATGAAGATTTGAAAAGAAAGATGGCGGTGATTGGATGACTGCAGAAAAGGACAGAAAAAAGGCAGAAATAATGAACGATTGATGAAGTTTTGAAAAAAAAGATGCTGGAAATTTGACGACTGCAGGAAAGGACAAAAAAAGAATGACAAAAAAGATGAATGATTGATGATATTCACGAAAGAAAAATAAATTTATGGAACAAGCTGTGAACCACCTGTTTATTGATAATCTGGAGGAAAGGATAAAAAAACCAAACAAAAATGACAGAAATGATGGCGAACAGAAAATGGCGAACAGGTTTAGTTTTTCAGGAAACAATGAAAAAAGCTGTGCATTCCAATGGTTTTTTCTGAATCGTACAAACGATATTATCAAAAAGGATAAACCGGAAAAGAGTTTTGCAGAAAAAAAGGGGTGGCAGGAGGAGGATGGAGGTGAGAGGAAAGAAGAAGAGAGAGGAGAAAGGCAGAGAGAGGAGAGAGGAGAGAGGTGGAGAGAGGAGGAGAGAGAAGAGAAGGAGAGAGATAGAGAAAGGACGTGAGAGGAGAAGAGAGGGGGAGAGAGTGTTAGATGTTCAGGCTTTGCTAGAAGTATTCTGTATTCAGACAACTAGTAGTACTTTAGAATACCGGAATCTAGAATTCTAGGATCTAGGATTTCGGTAATTCAGTCTGCCAGCCTGTCAGTCGTTTATAAATCTTGACCGGATACTTTTGAGTGAAGGGTCAAGTGACTCTTCAGGTTAGGAAAGTTCCTTCAGTCTCTGAGAGGTCACTCTCAGAGTATTTTCCCTTTCCTACTTAAAGTCTGTTTTGCCTTCTTATTATTAATCAATTTAAAAGACTTATATTTTCAGGCTACCTTCTACTTTCCACTCTATTTCTGTTGCCATGACTTCTACTCTAATAGAGAGGAGGTCAGAGGACAGAAGAGGAGAGAGGAGGTGAGAGGACGAGAGGGGAGGGAACAAGAAGAGAGAGGAGAGGAGAAAGGCGGGAGAGAAAGGAGTAAAGAAGAGGTAAGAGAAGGAGAGAAGAGGAAAAAGGGGAGAGGAGAGAGGAGAGAGGAGGGAGGAGGAAGGAGAGAAGAGGGAGGAGAGATAAGGAGAGGAGAAAGAGGAGAGTGGAGAGGGAGAGGGGAAAGGAAGACAAAGGAGGAGAAAGGAAGAGAGAGGAGAGAGGTGAGAGTAGGAGAGAAGTGAAACGAGGTGAGGGGAGAGAAAAGGAGAGAGGAGAGAGGAAGAGAGAGGAGGACGAGAGAGGAGGAGAGAGGGGGAAGAGAAAGAGAGAAGGAGAGAACTCACTTAGATCTATTGTGGATAAGGGACATAGAATTGCGGGATAGGCAAGCCTCATTAAGGCATATGGTTGGTTCTAAAACTCTGCCTGAAAAAAAAACAGACAGAAGATAATTACAGAAATAAACTTACCTTCTTATGAACGAAAGTACTCATAAGTTTGAGAAGGAAAATTGCGGAAACTTGAAAGGGAGTCGACGAAAGAAATTGTAGAAATAGAAAAATGGAAAAACAGAAAAAAGGACAAAAAATCTTTGACATCGAATGGCATTTATTCAGAGCATTGATTACGGAAAAAGGCAAATTAGATAATAAAAAAAATGTAGAAATGAAGGTAAAACGTAAAATTTTGCAGAAATGCAAAAATGGAAACTGTGAAAACGTAGAAAGTCGAAATAGAAAAAGACGACAACAACAGGAAGGTGGAAAAACAGAAATGGAAAAATGGAAAAACGGAAAAATAAAAGAAGAGGACAAACCTTTTTCAACAATAACCGGTTCGGGACTTTGGTGACATACAAGACATTGAAAAAAGGCAAATTTGATATCGGGAATTATAGTACTGCTTCGAATCACCATTCCCTTAACCGCCACCAATTGATCGATATCTGCAAAAAAAAAATGGAAATAAAATGGAAAAAAACCACATTAGTTTCAAAATTGTGTTCAAAATCCAGAAATTTGATCGTTAACCGCTTTTAAAGGACAGGGTTTAAGAAAAAAAAATAGTAATATATAACTCCTGGAATCGATGTTAGACCGCTTATAAAAGAAGAGAGGTGAGGGGACAAGGTAAAAAGAGAGTAATATATTACTTCCTTACTCCAAAAAAAGAATAAACAAGAAATTTCCAAACTTAATTTAAAATTTAAAATCACTTTAAAAGGTTGAAGCTTGAAAAAAAAAAAAAAAACTATGGACTCCCTTATCTGCAAAGATGGGATAAGAAGAGACGAGAAAGTTCACCGGATGGATTCAAATCTCGTAAATGAAGTGTCTCCTTCAAGTTAAACATACGGACCTGAACAATAAAAACAAAAACAAACACAAAAAAAAGCGCAGAAAAAAATTCGGCACTGAAGAAAAAGAATTAAAAGTTTAACCCTTACTAAGTAGGAAAAGAAAAAAAAACCCACATCGTCCTTAAGCAGAAAGTAGAAACATCTGAAGAAGGTTGAAAATTCGACCGCAAGTCACAAAATAATGTGTGGATTTGAAGGATGTAAATTTAATAATTTAAAACGAAGAATGTAAAAAAAAATAGTAAAAAACAAAGAATACAAAACGAAGAGTAAA
Organism: Zygnema cylindricum; assembly: GCA_037447655.1. NCBI lineage: Eukaryota > Viridiplantae > Streptophyta > Zygnematophyceae > Zygnematales > Zygnemataceae > Zygnema > Zygnema cylindricum. Next base: position 13,724 of record JBBHKE010002276.1, read on the forward strand.
GAACAAATAATAAAAAACGAGAACAAAAATCAATGAGGGCAAACCAAAGAATAAACAAAGAATAAAAGGCGAAAACAAAGATTAAAGAGCAAAACGCATCGGATTAAAAACATCAAAGAATAAAAACCAATGAATATAAAACAAGGATTAAAAAGTCAAAGAATAAACGTAAACGTACCAGAATTGGTACGTAGTAGTCTGGCCTCAATTCCCCAGCCATATCTCCAACAACAATATCAAAAACGGGTATAACTTCTAAAGGATATCTCACAAGAAGACGATAAAGTTCTGGGTCATAAGACATTATATTCATACAATCGATATTAAAAGTGTTCCCGTCTCGTTCTACAATCTGGAACACAAAACAAAAAAGAGAAAGGGAGAAGAACAAAAAGAACACACATGATATTTTATGTTCTGTTTGTTTGATAGAAAAAAAAGGATAAAAAAGCATGTAATTTTACCGCAAGGACACTAATAAAGACACACTAAAGAAAAACATCAACAAAAAGCCGATACAATACAGATCCATTATTGAGGTTTCTAGGGAAATACGTATGTAAAATGGGTTTATATGTAATGAAAGGTTATTACACCTTTAATGTAAACATAAAAAAAAAAATCTTTTGATTGGTCATTAATTGTTCGGAATTTAAACCTTGCCCTTCAAGAAGATGCATTCTTGCTCTCGATATCACCACAATTCTCCCAAAAGTTCCTAACAAAACAAATGATGTTTTGGCTTTAGACTAAAAACCTTACCTCTTCCAGAAGCCTCGTGTGCTTGCTCCCGATATTGCCACTATTCTCCCAAAAAGAATTCATAACACAAATGGTTTTTGCTTTATAATTTAAACCTTACCTCTTCCAGAAGCCGCATATACTTGCTCTCGATATCGCCACTATTTTCTCGAAAGTTTTTCATAAACCGGATGAATCTTTGTTTCAAATCTTGTACATCAACATCGGTTCCCCAAACATAAGTGTGAGCCGCTTCTCTTCCATCCTCCACCGGTTCCGATTGAGAAGGACGAGAAGGTTGCTGGAAAATTTATAAAAACAACACTTCTTTAGACACATTATAAGTAGTAGTACAGAAAGAGACATAGTAGTACATATTACAAATAGTAATTTTGAAACTACTAAGAAAATCAATCAGATACATGAGACTGCAAATCGAGCTCGCTTTAGAAATGATTCAAGTGGTAAATTTGAAAGAAAAAGGGACAGTTCCAAGGAGAAAAGAGAAAGTTTAAATAGAAATTAATCAGGTGCATAAGACTGAAAGGCGATGTGTATCATCTTTTGTCTTGTACTACACAAATTAAGCTCATTCATCTCAAAAAACAATAAAACTCGACGTAAAAAAAAAAGCTGCAAAATTCACCTAAAAACCCACTGAAAAAAACCTAGTTCACAAATGTTGTGGATCGTTCTGATGGCCATAAATGGAGAAATGTCAGGAAAAAGAAAACGAAGAAAACGGCTTTCTAAACATAAAAACATCAGTTCCAGTATCCTTTGTTTAATGGTTATCCTCTAACTCTAGTTCAGCAAAAAGACGCCGAAAAATTGTTGTACTTTTAATAGACTTTGTTTGTTTGAATCTACCAGCCATTTCGTCCAATAGTTCGAACCAGATAAAACCAAAAGAGTAAGTTATATGACATAAGAAGCCCTTCTGAGCCCAGAAACTATCACAAACAATTAATTGCCTTCATCGTCAACAGGAAAATTTCGAAATTTCACTTAAAAACCCTTTTTTACCGAGCATTCTTCCAATACTAACGTCACTCGTCGTAATTAGACCGGACAGACAAAAACATATGGATAGGAAAACAATATCT
>JBBHKE010002277.1:0-26625 GCA_037447655.1 Zygnema cylindricum
GCGGGATAAATTAAAAAGCACGATGGTAACCCATCTGAGTCCAGGGGTACAAAAGGGGTGGCATGGCCAAAACTGAAAAACTACAATAAAAAACACATAGAGCGATGGGAACACAAAAAAACAAAAGAAAAGAAACAAACAAGGAATATAAAAGCACCCAAACTTAAAATGAAAAGCACGACAACTCACAAAACCAAAACTACAACCCCAACCCCAACCCCAAATCAATCAAATATCTACGAAAAGCAACCCCATAAGTCTCCCCAGCCTGGGGGAGGACGTTGAGGGAGTTCCGGAACACGGCGACGATCCATAACCCCAACAGCCGATCGGAGGATAATAGAAGCCTGCACTCGCTGTAAAGCCACCGATAAGCGTTGACGATAAAAAGAAGTAAGGACCGAAGGAGGAGGGCTCCCAGGTCCTCGGTGCTCGAAAGCACGTCGAGCATAAGTACGGAGAAACTCGTCCAGCATAAGTACGGAGAAACTCGTCCAGTGCAACACCAAAACAACCAAAGATCTCGACCGCCATCGGAATAAAGTCATCCATAGGGTCCCGGTGGGCATAATCACGCTCCTTCGCCTTAGCGGCATCACGAGCTGCCACCCCAACATGTTGAGCCGCCTGACCAACAACTGTAGCTGAAGTAGGGTTGACAAACAACTGTAGCTGAAGTAGGGTTCGCCAGAACAATATCACCGAAGATGCGAAGGGCACCATCAAGCAAAACAACATCGATCCGACCCTGCTTCCCTTCACATGTAGTCTTTCAGTTTGCCCCTCTTTACTCCCATGGCCTCAGATGGTTTACCATCGCACTTTTTAATAAAGTCGGTATACATATTTATTGATTTTAATGTGGTTACTCTTCTAGGGATTTTAGTTTAGTTGGTTATCGGCTTTTTGTTTGTGTTATTGTTTCTCATTTTGTGTTGGTTGTTCTGCGTCTCTAATTAGATTTTGTTTTCTCTTTTGTTTGCTTCTTCACCGAGATATTCGATTTTGATTTCGTGTGAGTTTTTTCAGTTTTGTTTCGGCTCATGCTTCCCATTTTTTCATTGTACAATGATAGATTACCATCAAGAATTCTTAATTATGCTTACTCTTTTCTAAAAATGTTATCAGATGCTCCCAATACTCCCATTGACCTGCGATGATTTGGAACTTTGTATAAATGCAAAGTATAATCGAGATTAGTAGTGTTAAAAGAACAATTTCTAAGAATTTATATCGAGGGCTAATTTTGATAATCGATTATCCGCAAGAAGTTAGCAATATAGCTAAATAGTAATTTATCGGCATAGACTTTTTTTTTTTGCATTGGATTCATATCGAGGGTGGATTTCAAAATACTCGGCAATCGGTGGGATGGCCAATAACCTATTATCGGCTCAACATAAATGTTCAACAATTATCAAAACTAAATTTTGGAAAGTCGAACAAAAACTACTTTTGCAAAAATTACATATAAAATTATCGAAAGTGTGAAACGATCGATAAAGTAAAGGCATCGTTATCGGCTGTGAAACGCGATACAAAATGAATACATACCATTAATCCTATCGGAGTATATTCGAGCTTGAGAAGACATCATACAACTCAGTACCCTATTTAGAGCCTGGATAGGAATGATGTAAGGGAAGTGTACAAATAGTGTAAACCATATGTGATACTCAACGAGTTTACAGCACGAATGTCATCTCTCTCAAACATTTTCTAAAACATGTGTACCTTCGTGACTTGTTTCATGCATCCATCATATAGGGAGGAAAAAAAACTTTTAACACTTTTATTCTTTACCATTGCTCGTTGCTTACAACATACTACATCTTAGTGTTCAAGATAACAGTTGCACTAAGCACCAACACTTGTATGCCTTTCTGCAAAATTTGCTATTGCTACGTTGTATTCCAGACTTAATACTATTCCCGCTTTTCAAGCCTCGATAATTTATACAGCATTTTTTTTTTCAACCTGTCTTTTCCGTACAATTTTGTACCAGCTTAAAAACCCAAAACTTCTAGACTCTTCCCAGTCCACGGAACACGAGTCAACACCTTCCTGTGACCTAACAATTCTCCTTATAACCTTCATCCTTTAGATACATCCGGATTGTAAAAAAGTCCCGTGATTATTTGTTAAACAACTTCTGCAGTTTCCGTACAATTTTGTACCGGCTTAATAACCCAAAACTTCTAGTCTCTTCTTAGTCCACGGAACATGTTTCAAAACCTTCCTGTGACCTAAAAAGTCACCTTATAACCTTCATTGTCTAGATACATCCGGCTGTAAAAGTCCTGTGCTCACCCTTACTGGTTTATGTGCAAAAGTTATAGGGGTGAAGACATTTATTGATGGAGCAACTGCTCATGGCCGTTCGATGTTTCAAGTTTCTCCAAAATACCTTATTCACTCGTTAGGTCTAAACAAAAGGTTTTGGCCTTTCGGGTACAATGACGCCTATCCTCTCAGCTACCTGTCATAATCCACATTTCAGCAGTCCCAAGCCCTCATCTGTTAAGACTTTGTAAATTTACTTTGTAAGAGGCTCAAAGTGAATGGGAATTGGGAAAGAGTTGGTAAAACTAATGGAATATTTATGCATGAACAGTGTTAAAAATACGGAATAGCAAGTTTGTGAATGGTCAAGAGCTGTACACCTCTCACCATATTTAGCCTGGACCTCTAAATTCCCAACTTTTTAATGCATTATGAACCAGAAAAACTAAAGAAACCCTGAAATTTATGGACAACAAGAGATTGCATAGACCACTTCTTTTAGTGAGGATGACCATTTGGTGTGGACCATACTACTAATTTCCCATCCTTACTCCACTAATTAAAGTTTCCACAAAAAGTGAGACCATCCCCACCTCAGAACCAGGACTTGCGGGAACCATATTGTTTTTCTTATTCACACCATGTACAATACAATTTACATAATACGGTTAATATGATTGTTGTTACTTACCTCTCGAAAAGAAAGAACATCTTCACCCCATAGCCAGGCATCACAACCAGCATCTCGTGCCCCCCAGATATCATTTCTACGGTCATCTCCCACATGAACCGCCTCACTGGGATCCACATCTAAAAATTCACAGGCGCGATGAAAAATGGTGGGATTTGGCTTTTCTGCTTGTACCTGCGACACACAGAGCTCCAGTTCACGGTGTAAGTATAAAGAATTCACGGTGTAAGTATAAAGAATTCATGGTGTAGGTGTAAGGAATTCAGTGAAAGGAATTCACAGTGTAAGGAATTCCGGTGAAATTATAAGGAATCCACGGAATAAGGAATTCACGGTGTAGATATAAAGAATTCGCGGTATAAGGAATTCGCGGAGTAAGGAATTCATGGTGTAAGGAATTCAGTGTAAGTATAAGGAATTCACGGTGTCAGTATAAGGTATAAGGAAGCTGCTATCCACTGCAATATCTGGCCAAGATAGTGGGCCAAATGGAGTTTTCATATTGAATTTTGTAGCTCAACCAAAAATTGCACCTGCATGTGAAAATAGCATTAGAATAGGGAAATTTCCTCCCCTACCCCCTTCCCCTACCCCTACCCCTCCCCTCCCCCTCCCCTCACACTCCCCTGCACCTCTACTCCCCCTCCCCCTCACCCTCTCCCACTCCTAGCTTCCAATGAAGGTTATTGTTGACATTGTGGTTGAATTGGAGTTCATACAAAATATTGGCCACTCCATACGGAACCTGATTCTTACAAGCTTTTACATTTAACTTCTTTTAGCGAAAATTGCTGAGCTCCGTTAGAAAGGGAATAGTCCCAAGCATTCACTATGCTGTCCACAGTTTTTTTATAGAAACCGTCACCCACACGGAAACACTTGTACAAGTTAAAGCCCCACTGAATACTCAAACTCTTGCTTTGTTTTTTTTAGTTTCTTTGGTTGGGTCTATATGTGATTCGTAAACCTTTTCGTCAACACATCAACTTTTCGTCAACAAACCGTATTGTCATTTAAGGCCAAAAAAAAACTTGGTTTCTCCATACCATAGAAATTTTTTGAGCTTTAACACACGTAGGGGACAATATGTGTAATCAGAATCCAAACCTCTTTTGGAAATTTACTCTCTGCAAAAGAGTGGATGAATCTATTACTACACATGGCGGCCACAGTTGTTAACTCCCTTTGTGCCTCTGGACCAAGCACTTTTAAAACAAAATGTGTCGCCGACTTATGCTTCATATTCTATGCTCCATAATTTTGGCTACAAATATTTACTGCAACTGTCTACAACACAAAGGTTCACTGCTCAATGCAGTTAGTGTTAATAACACTAATTCATTTTCAACTTTCTTTGGCCGAAAAACATAAAATACTGTTAGTAACACTATCCAAGGTAGTGGCCTTAAACCGGCCACGTCCTGCCCTAAATTAGTGTTATTGATACTAAATTCGCTTTACTAATAAAAATTCCCTTACACAGCGATAGGCAGTTTTGTTTATTAATGATTTAACTTTAATTTAGTGATGCAACTTTCCTCGACTCTGCAGTACTGTTCTTGCCTATCGTTGACACATTTCCCCTCCTGACAGTGAAAGGAAACAAAAAGTCCAAGTGATAACTCCATTCAGTTCCATAAGGGGCCGGCCTTCAGTTCATGGTGAGGAGTCTTCTTCACACATAAATATTGGATCCTCCGAAATGGCTTCAAACTTCACATTCATATGGTGTATTTCTTTACTTTTGAGAGTAGGTTGCACCACACGAGATGTCAATAAGACACCTTATCATCAAAAATTAAAAGAGAGAAAGACTTCCAAGGGCATTGAATTAAATTGGATTTATTGATCTAAGTTCGAAGCAAAAAACAACAAGACCATTGTGAATAATCGACGGTGATAAGAAATATACCAGAATTAATAGGACAATAGGGATTCCTTTCACACTGGTTGCAAAATGCAGAATGTCCTCACATAATAATGGACAGTGCAGGGTTAATGTTCACGACAAATTGGACACCTCTCATTGCCATAAAAGTTGGTGAATTATTAACGTTAACACTATTAGATTCAACTACACTAAATCATGTTTTGCTATCTGGCTCATTATGGCCACTTAAATGTTGTCATTAACACTAATTTGCAATTTTCCTGTGTCAAGAAAAAACCGACTTGGTTTAGAGTGTTTTACTCTAATATCTAATGGGCAGTGTCGCATACATCACAAGGCTTACCTCAGCAGATATAGAAAGTGCGTCAAACCAGTGATCACAGCGCAGGGATTTCAAAAGTGGACGCAAGCGAGTGTCAAAATTGGAAACTACTGCAAGCTTCACTCCTGCCCTTCGAAGAGCCGCAAAAACTTCCTCTGCTTCTGGATCGGACACACGCCAAGCCTGTACACATCACAAAGATCCAGACACAGTTAACAATTACTCCACCGCCCATCACTATTAGGAGTCAGTGGATTATTAGTGTTAAGACCTCATTAAAATTACTACACAAATTATGTCACGACGCATGGATCACTGCGGGGAACTTCACTAAATAGTGTTACCAACACCAATTTATGATTTTGGGTTAAAAATATACGCACTCCAATTAGAGTGATTAATTCTAATAGCAATGGGCAGTGTAGTAGAAAAAACTGTCCTGTATAATCAGTATTCTATATCACTTCCAAACTGACTAGCCGCATGACTTCACTTAGAGAAACAAGGTTGAGTCAAACAAAGGTCTCTGCTTCATCACCAACAGAAGATTGAGAAACTCCTCCGTCTTCCCAACATGAACCACCAAATTGCGCACCATAAACGAATGTAACATTTCAACACAAGAAAAAGAGAAAAATGGGAGGGCTTCACATCATAAAAAAATAACTTTTCACCAATTAGCTGTATGATGAGTGATAGCTACTTCTGGCTGCATCCTCCCTTTCCCTTTTCAATTCTGCCTCCATCTTCCTCTCTCCTCTCTCGCCTTCTCCCCTCTCTATATCTCCTCATTTATCCCTCCTTCCTTTCTCTCCCCTCCTTCCTTTCTCTCCCCTCCATCCCTCTCCCTCTCTCTCTTTCCCTTTCTCTCTCCCTCGACTTTTCTGCATGGATTCAGCAAAGTCGAGGAAGTCTATTAAGGGCCAAACCTCAAATTATCACCTGTGGCAGTGTGTAGTATGTATACACCTCTTCCCAATACTGTGGATCAGAACATCCTGTAGCCTCTGCCACAATTCGCTGCCAGAAAGGTCTAGCATCATCCACATACCTACCAAAAAAAAAATTGCATATTATTAGTGGCCAAAAAGCGGTAGGGTTGCAAATCATTTAATTCGTGTGAAGGAACGATTGTAAATGCAAAATTAGGATGTACAACACTTAGTACAGGGAGACGTGGCAACTTGTAGTCCACTCCCTTAAAGGTGTTATTAACACTATTTTGTGAATTTTGGTCAAAAAATTTGCGACAAAATTATTGTCATTAACACTAATAAGATGGGCGGTGTACCCATAGTGCCACACAACTGTACCGCATTGCTCGGTTCAAAATTATTCACTTTGATCCATAAAATAAGCAAGTTCGGTGTAATTATGTAGATTTTGTACAACCAAGTTTGGCACATTTGAGACCGGCATTTATAATAAAGTACATCTTCCAGGGTGTTTCTTTGTTTTGAGACTAAGGCTGCGCCAAATTGCTTTTGGTTCACTTAGCATGGCACTACAACAAAGTTTTGATAAGATTCAACCTACGCTTGAATTCGTGAAAGGTTCTGAGAAAATGTATAGGAAATGTGTTCAACAAACTTGCTTTACCTTGTGCAAGCTATATTTCTTTGTATATGTGCATCATGTGTGATGAAAAAAAAACTACACAGCCCATCGCTACATGTTAATAACAATATTTGTTAAAGTGGCCCATAATAAGCCAACTGGCAAAACATAATTAAGTGTATTAATTCTGATAAAGTGATAACGCTAATAATTTACTAACTCTAATAGCGAGGGGCAGCGTAATTTACTACAAATAACTCGCATGAGCATGCATCAAAATTAAGTGGTAACTGATTCAGTGAGAACACATGTAATTCGGCAAATAAAGCTAATTATCTTTACAATGTTTGTGCTGTAGCAATATCAGAGGATCATCAACAAATAACTATCTTTGTGCTACACCATCGTCAAAAATCATCGACAAAAACTATTTTAGCACTACACCAACATCAACAGATCATCACCATAATCCATCTAAATACAGCCATTCATGCATTTAAAAACAGAAGAAGTTTTAACCGGTTTTTCCAACAACATGACCAGATATATGAAGCACAATTCAAATGTGCGAAAGCAATTGGAAACGCTATATGTGGTTTACCATACTAAACGTGAATTATATTGTATAATACGCGCGTAGTATGAGCAAATCACATACAGCATTTCCAATTATAATACGTTCCAATTAATACGCATATAGTATGGGGTAAACAGTGATCCAACTGCTTTCGCCCATTTCAACCTTGATATGGTGGCAAACACACACCTCAATATTGAATGGCACCAAGGTTTGGCATAAGCATGTCGATACCGATCCAATATTTCTTTTTCCGAATATGATACTCCATATTTGCGTCCAATTTCAAGATACACCTGTAACATCACAATACTCTTCAGCAAACGAGCAACTCTATTTACCCATATAAAACATTGCTTTATGAATACAACCTCTCATGGAATATTCAGAACAAAACATATAATCTGAATGTAAATGATGACTAGAACACATGCGCAGACAACAACAAATCAAAAACAACATATATAATTGATAAATGTTGAGATCCAATTGATCTCAGCATTCGAAGCACAATTGCATTCAAAAACTCTTTACATCTCGAGTCCAAGATTAAAAGAATAAATTATGACAAGAACACATACAGTTGACCAAAAAAAAAAGTCATTGATGAAGTTTGTCTCAGCATTCAAAAGCTCAATTACTTCCAAACAAATGACATAAGTACCAAGAACCATAGCAATAAACTCCATACTCCTTGTGACCAAAAAAGCAAAAGAACGTCCAATCGATAAAGTTGATCTCAGCATTCGACCAAGGTAATAAAAATTGTAGCTCTAAATGACATTACTTTTTTAAGCCACCAATAGTGATTCCTTCTAAGTACATAAATAGAAACCTGTGCTACCGGGACAAAATCTTTAATCATAAAAACAAACAAAAATAAATAACTAAACCAAATGTTTGTATAAAATACAAACCCATGCTACCGGCTGAGCTGGTTCGAGAAGTGTTCCTGCAGCATCTACTAACAAAGCTTTGTGACTTAAAGTCGTCTTTTCAACATCATAATATTTTCGGAAGGGCCCTTCAGAAAAGTTTCCATAAGATTGCTCGGCAGCCGCTGATGTCAGTTTTGCAGAAGGTGGCGTCAGCATTGCAGAATGTGACATCAATTTTGCAGGAGGTGACGTCATCTTTACAGAAGGTGGCGTCAGCATTGCAGAAGGTGATGACGCCAGCTTAGCAGCGAAGGATGAAAATCTTCGCATACTTAGCTTTTTTTCCATATTACTATCTTTGTTGATGTTTACAGCGTGATTTCTGTTACCTCTCTCGAAATTTTGAAGAGATTCAGTGAAAAAATGCTTAGCAACATTCTGGAAATCAGTGGTTTCAGTTTGGTTTGGAAAAGGTTCGGAAGAAAAAGTTTTGGAAGAAAAAGACGGGCAGTCAATAAAAGTTTTCAGCGTGGTTTCGGTTTGCGAGGAAGAAGCCGTAAACTTCGACTTTGAGTGACTCCTACAGAGGACATGCCTTATGGATGACGATAAAGTCATTCCTGATTCTATCTGGAAATCGGAAAAAAAAGTGTACACATAAAAAACTTTGACAAGCAAATTGCTACAGTACTGTAGCGTTGTTACTGAAACTTGGAAAGATGCTACCTCCCGAGCGACGACGTAATCGTTTTTATTAGCTTGGTTTGGTTTCCTCTTTAGTCCTTACCAAATTGTTTGGACTTATTTGTGGCAAAAAAACCTGCAGGAGCAGTAATCAAACAATTCAAAAAGGAAAGAGAAACATTGGCAGTACAGACTAGGATGCTTTCACTTGGCAGGGCTCTCGCATTCAAAATTTAAAATGTGCGAAAACGATCGGCTACATCCCCCATACTGTACGATTGTACGGTCTAATCCACGTACAGTATGGGGAAGCCACATACATTCCCGAAAAAACAATCGCACGATTGAGCTATGCCCTAGAACCCACCCACACAGGAATTATAGCCTTGGAAAACGTCGGTAGATGCTTTTCGTCCACTGCAAAGCGGCTTATACACGTGCAATAACGGCACGTCCGGTGGACAAATCATTTCCGAGTATTTTGATTGGTTTATATGATTGGTTTAGAATCTTTGCACTAAAATGAACAAAACAGCGAAAACTGGTGTTGCATATCGAACGAATTCAGGATAAATACATTGGATGATCAATATTTGTCGATATCAGGACCTTGATAACACGTCAGAGGTCGCAAAAGTCAAATTTTTTCATACCCGAAACCGACCGTTTTTTTTTTTTCAAAATCTGAGTAACCAACGCCCGACCGAGTTTTGTCACGCTCCAAAATTGGTAACCGTTAACCGACCGTCGTTTACAAAAAAAAAAAATAACCGAATCTTGATTTTTCGCGACTAACCGTGCCCGCCTGTAACCGAAAAAGTACAAAATTAATCAATGTACGACGGAATAAGCCAATAATTATGATTTGTCGCGTTCCCTAAGATTTGCGAAATGAATAGTGTTAATATCGTGTCATATTTGCGACGCTTTGTCGCGTTCCCTAATATTTGCGAAATGAATATTGTACTACCGTGTCAGATTTGCAACGCTTTTTCGCGTTCCTTTTGATTTGCGAAATAAATAGCTTACTACAATACCGTGTCAGATTTGCGACGCTAATCATGATGTCACGTACTTCCACGATGCCAAAGAGTACAAAGTACAATAATGTTGGATTATAGGGACAGTACAAAACTTTCATTTTTTTGGCTTTTTGGTTGACCGACCGTAACCGACCATTTTTTTTTTTCCTGGTGAATCAACCGACCGTAACCGCCCGACCCCCAAAATTTGGCAACCGAATCCGTTCCGGATCCGGCGCGGGCGGTCGGTTAACGGTCGGTCACGGTTTCGGTTGACCGTTTGCGACCTCTGTAACACGTTGTTAATCGTTTATTCCGATCTTTATTGATATCGCGATATCTGGCGATAATCAACATATAAACGTACAGTTATCCAGACGTAATTCAAATCAGACAAAAAACATATCCCGCCAAATTTTCACCGGTTGGCCGTAAATTCTCATATAGATTTAGGTAAGCACAGCAGATTGCCACTTGAACATCGCCGAAAATATTCGTACAGACACATACCAGCCACCAGATCCTTTGAATTCATGAGGGCCGTCCACCTAACCCGTCAGAATCTGCCTCCGTACCGACGGCCGCGCACAATTATCTGACACCGCACTTGTAACATCCGCCGTTAACAGGTAGATATGGAGAGGTTCTGATAATGTTCGCCAGCATCGCAATGATTTTATGTTACTGCTCTTTAAAAAAAAAAAAGTTTGGACTATATCCAAATTTATTTGCGGAATCAGATGTTGGATTTGCTAATGTCAGGCTTTGCCAGTAATCGTACGGTCACGTTTACTGGCAGTAATATATTGATCACTTATCCATAGGCCAGCAAGGCAGCTATCGCCTACGTGGCTTATTTCAAATGACTACACGTAGGTTCCTGTTCAGACGCCGAGAATAGTCACAAATTCTAGAAGCACAATATCTAACGTCGTATCTGTACAGAAGGGACGAATTTAAGATTTGTAGAAACATATTACATTTTAAAATATATACGTGCGTACTTTATTACTGTTCGAATTGCGTTATTATGTTTTAAACGCAAAGTCCTTTCCGCGAAGGTCAATGGATGGCAAAGGAGCGTCAGAGGATATCCTACGGCAAATAGTTTATCGTCGCTTTCGGTGGATTTAGTCCACCCTGTAAGAAGGCACATGGCCTTTGCCAATTTGAGGTTGTCGTCGCTCGTCGCCCGCGGATCATATCTTTTCTTTTCAGGTGTACCAATCGTACACGTCTAGTGTATGGCTAATTGGCTATTGTACTCCTTGACAACAGTTGAGAACACTAGCCAGACACCGGATAGAATGAGCGTTTGCTTTGAAAACACGAAATCGGACAGTCGACGTTTTCGCCCAAAAGCTTGGAGAATCTTGCGGAATCTTTAGTAAACATGTTAAATATATATGTGTGTATATATATATATTTATATATATATATATATATATATATATATATATAAAATATATATATATATATATATATGTGTATATATATATATATATATATATATATATATATATATATATATATATATAATAGCCATATATATATGTATATATATATGTATATATATATATATATGTGGCTTGGTACAAAAATATACTGTCTTTTCAGTAAACAACCTCACTTTTCACCCGATGGAGCCCCACCCTAACACTCAAACCATGGGAGAACAACCCTATTTGACAAAATTCGTTAGTCTCTTTATCTTCGGGTAAGTTTAACTTGTTCTTGTTTATTTTTCACTTTTCCAACCTTATGGCTCCCTATGGTCCCTCAAAAGCGACGAGTGTATATATCCCCTTTCTTATCCTCTCCAATCCCTACTTCCATCCGTCATCCTTCGTCCAACCCTTTTATTAGTTCCCATCAGTTGTGTATCATTCTCTTGGTATATGTCCACCTCTTGTCCTTTATGCCTCTTGCGCATAATATTGGATGCACCTGTGTTTGATTGGGAAGAAACGACGCATCGCGTGTACAAATTATTTGACTTTTTTAGGGTATTTTATACTCCACCCCTTATTCCGGTAAACCCCTCTTGTAACAAGTTTGATTTTCTTCACGCCCTTAGTTTGTTGCGATGTTACCACTTTAATTACCCTACACTACAAGTTTAACGTCGTAATTTGTATCGTCTTGTAAAAAAGGCAATATGCACTTCAATTCCCACTCAGCTATTACGCAAGCGATATCTTTAATATGGCGACATGATACACTTTCTTTTTTATTATTCGTGTCTTAGGCTAACCTCCCCGTGGGAATGTTTGTTCGATACATGAGAAATAACCAATATGTCAATGTTTCTTATCTAGAGGTAGCAACAAGAGGATATGGATCGAATAGTTATCCCACGTAAAACTCTATTTCGTACCTTCATGAATTGTACGCACATTGTCATTTACCATTGTTGGTGTACCAAAATTATTTCCTGCTCGGTTATCTTGCCCTTTCACGACACTTGCCACACATATAGCATTCCAACCCCCCAACGTCTTCCATCCCCAATACCAATATATTTTTTACCTTTTGTTAAAACTTACACCCCTCTCGAATTTTGTTTTATTTTAACTGAATGACTTTTGTTATAACTTTGGTTTGGTCCCCTCTTCTGTTGATAGAGGGACCCTCTTAAATGGTACATGAACGTTAACGTTAAATATTCCTTACAAAAATTCCATCACAGAGTTTTAATTATTATTTAAGGTGGCTTTTAAATTAACTCGTGGACATTTGTCGCTCGCAATATTCATGATTTCGGCAACAACACGTTTTTTCGTTTCCTCAAAGCGCATTGGTCGTGTTCGTCTTGTTGCAACGAGGGCGGTTTTATATCAAATTGTAGTTTTGTCCATATTATAAAAGTATAAGGGACTGTGCGCAATCATTTTTCTCCACCTCGGTTTGTTGCATTCATAAGTGTAGTGTGTTAAGCAGCGACTTTGAAATGGGTTACGTGATAGTTTTGTTTAGCGTTCAGATTGAGTGGTTCTCCAAGTTGACATTGCCAATTCTTATAACAACATTCGTTATAACGTCATCTTTCACGGGCTTTGATAGGTTGTGTCTACAATTAACCTTGTTTTTTTTTTTTACTCAAACCATGCACCTCATTTATCCCTTACGAAGACTTAAAAGGATCACTCACCTCAATGACGGAACACATGTATTTGTATGGTGTACCAAATAGATGATAGGATTATTTAACAAAGACGGTCGTATAACAACACGTCTAAAATGTTTAATAATATTTGTACAACTTTATTTTATTACAAATGGAGTGTCACAAAACCTTAAGATGGTGCATTATTATGGTTTATATAAAAAACTACCGTTGTTGATATTGTTTCATGCTATTTTAACCTATAATTACATGCATATCCATTTCAAAAAAAGTTAGTCAAATTACAAAGGGTTAAAGCATACCACGTTGTTATCTCGTTGAGTGTCTTGATTTTAAACTGGAGATTTGTAACAAACTCGATCAAAATAGCTAAACATAACTATAAAACCAAAAGAGTAAACCGCAAACCCGAGGTGATTATCCTCCATACAAGAAACATAGTATAACATTGTAAGTAAATCTACAAGCGTTTTCTTTTTATACTCACAATTAATAGTTGACCCAATGTTTTTTGGTTCACGTCGACTTCGTGTTGTTTGGAACTAAACCGGTTGGATAAGTATTGATTTGGAGATTGGGAGCCGAACAAAATCCGTTGGATTTCGTAAAATTGGAACATTCAAATTGTTAGACCATTAATAATGTTAAAAACGAATATGACATGCTAAAGGATACCAATAAAACCTCACGGCTACTTTGACAAATTTAACATACCGTTTTTTGTGCTTTTATGCACACAAACCTGTTGCACCTTTGTTACTTGAAGGTACCACACCACCGTTCATTTCCACGTCAATTAATCGCATCGACTTGATGGAGGGGAATCAAAATGTTTTTAAAATGAGTGGATACAAATTATTATATTAAAACCGAAAAATACAAAATTTGACAAACCGACCTACTTGTGAACCAAACGTTTTAGTACTGTTTGGTTCGTTTCATCGTACCCTAAATCCAATCAAGTGTTGTGTACCATTCAACTTGTGCAAGGTTACCTACTGTAAAATTCGTATAAGAACAATTTAACTATACTCCTAAAATCCACCCAATCAAACCGAAAAGAATAACGGTGTGGCTGAAGTCGACCAACTTAATTTTCTAGCTTTGATTATTGGTAGATGTACAACAATTGTGTAGTTGTAGCTCATAGAGGAAAGCATTGAGCCTAAGGGACATTGAACCATTGATTTGCCACTATTATACTCACAATATTTCTCTGGTTCACATGTATGTAATTACACTTTACAAAGAGTTCACATGTTAACCAATCAAAGTTAGTTATTGAACTGTTTCAGGGATCGACAAGGTGGACACTACACCACCAATTGTTATCAGCGTTATGTACGCTATATCGGCGCCCCCATTTTTGCAGGGTTTTACCTAAAATACAGTTAATAACACTAATTTTTTCTTTATGTTAAGTAAGGTTTTGGTGAATAAGCAAAAATAATTATAATTTACGATCTTCTTGAATAGTGTGGTGTACGAAAGTGTCAGTCCGTGTAAAATGGTACTTTTATAAGTAAAAAGTACAAAATATGGACTATAATAATCACGATCGCACGTAAAATTGCGCCCATAATAAAAAGCATAGTGGAATCGTACCTATTTTAGTGTAAAGACATTGATCGCGTATTAGTTATACGGGAAAAATCCAGATTAGAGTTATGAATAAATTAGAGTAAATGGACGGGACGGTGTACGATTTATCAGATTTTGTACTTTTACCTATTTTATTGTGAAGACACTGATGGCATATCCGTTGTACCCAAATCAGCGTTATATGTAAATTAGAGTAAACTTAAAAAAAAAAAAAAAAAAAAAAAAAAAAACTAAAATTAGCGTTAATAACGCTAATTAATGTTTAACACTAATAATTTATAAACGTTAATATCTATTGGCGGTGTACTGTGCGCCACAGATAGTACAGTGCAATGTTGTTTTGTACACCGCGAATCTTAATTAGAGTAAAGAAAAAAAATAGGGTAAAATATAAAAAAAAACAATCAAAGTTTTGAACGCTAATTTGTGTGATATAACTATTTCACAGAGGAAGTTTACTCTAATTTTTTTAAGTACTCTATATTGGGCTATGTCGGCATTAATTATCCACTCTGAAATTATGAACACTAAATCACGTAGACGTACAAAATCTGTCAGTCCATATAGTTTTGACGTCATTATGACGCTATAACTATATGTCGCGTTGAATGTCAGTTAATGTTCACACTGACGACGATGTTGTCGACGGACGAGAGTTATGCGAACGGCTTTTTTAAGATATGATTGATTTTTTGTCTAGTGCGATTTCACGTGCGAGCGCGATTCTATTAAATCATTATTTGTACCTTTTTACTTATAAAAGTACAATTCTGCACGGTCGGAGGTCGTCCGTACTCCACACAATTTAAAACAATCCTTTATAATATATTTTTTACGCTAATTAAGCCTTACCTTAAATAGTATAATGAAAAAATTCGAATCATTTGCTCTATTTAAGGTGATAGAGTCGAATTTTAGGACGACCAAATTAGTGTTATTTACTCTAATTACGATTCGCGGTGTACCTTTTATCGAATTTACTCTTACAATTACAGTTTTTGTTACAAAGACACTGTTGCGCCAGTGTTCACCGTCCCTTGGGGATTTTCAACATGTCCGGCGTATATCCGGCAGGCGAACGCGACCGCTCATTCGTAGAGAATTTCCGTTACGTATTTCTCGCAATTTCACTGCTCCGTTCTCTTTCTTGTTTCATCATCGTACGTAAAAACGTGTCCAACAAAAGTACAAAACTTTGGATTATAAAATGACGAGTATTACGATAAAGCTTGTACACCGTTCGTACTCTATTTTGTTTTGTACACTTAGCATCCGAAAGCATCCGAGCCGCGCAAAAAAATCAGTTTTTTAGAACATGTAGACAGCTTAAAATACTTTTTTTAGTTCTATTCATAGTTTTTTTTTTTTGGTCCCGAAAGTTTGTCCTACTCTTAACCAGATAAGTTAGTGGCACACGCTGTCAAGTGGCCACCAGCTGTCGTTTTCCCACTCATGCCTTTTCTGGGAAGCTTGGAGTTGACCATCCGTACATATAGGGCACGTGAATGCCGTGTCACCAGGATATTTTCCACATCCTTGCGGCACAAAAAGACGAGATTTTGGCCAAGGCTGTCAGACGCCGCCAAAACCTGCAGACAATTAGTCGGTCAATTAGGAGGGAATAGATTTCACCGCCCTCAGGTAATGCCGGTTTTCCGCTAATTCTGATTGGTTGATGAATCAACGGTCACGATTCGGCTTCTCGTTTCAATCTCTCCCGAGTGACAAATCGATGCGCGATTATTGAAGCTTCCCTTACGCCGCGAGGAAGTCAATCAGAGATGTACGGTCTAACTCTGTACGCGAAGCGCGGTTCGTACGTAATTTGTACAGTTTAGTACAGTATAATTGACTAGTGTCTGATAATTCAGTGAAACCCTCGTAGCCAGCTCAGACAGCTTCTGTTGGCGCGATTTTGGAAGAAGGTGGGACGTTAGTGGAGATTTTTCAATGGCCGGATTGTCAGCAATTTTCAATTTTGTCGCGGCCTACAGTCAGTGACGTCACCTTTGAATTCTTAATATTGTGTTTTGTGATTGAGTTGTCGCACTCCTATTATGACCACGAGGAAGAAAAGTTACAAAATTATTACTGAGAGCTGCTTTGGGGCGGCACTGAGAGCTGGCAAGGATTTGGGCTGCTTTGTCGGAAATAGCCACGTGGTCAAAATTTGTCGTAAATGGAATAACGGCTGCAGCAACCTGCCCCCAGCCTAAAACAACGGAAACAGCGGACGAAGTAAACGAGTGGTTCAGGTTGACCGCTGAATAATGTAATTTTGGATTTTTCAAGAACAGAGGTGACGACAAAAAAACTGTAGGACTAGGGATGTAAATATTATTTTTAGGAACAAAGGAAATTGTGCCGACGACGCCGACCTTAATACGAGAAACGCCACAAAAAACAAACTACAAAACAAAAATTGCCAGCAAAGATTTATCTCTACCTGTCGTAAACGGACTTTTTCCGGCCGGGAAAGAGGCGCAAGTACCTCCGTCAGATTCGCTTTGTCGGGTATCTCGATTTTCGTCATTTACATCGCATCTGATTCTGTGGGCGGCAAAGTCCGTTTCAAAAGTACGCACACCTAAATAAAGGACATAATGTGTGAATAAAGTACGCACAGTACCACGCACTATATAAAATGCAGTTTCGACGGCCAAGACTTTATCAGACAAAATGTGTAAGAGACAAAGGATAGTTCTCACTTCGAGTACTATAGCGGTCATTATTAGCAACACGTAAGAGCAAAAATGTAGTGTCCAGCCAAAATAGTAAAGTGCGAAATCACAGGCCAATTAAATACGAATACAATATGTTAAACCCCTGTAGTAATGGTCGGTTGAAAAAACTGGGCTACTATTTCGGGTTTAGTTGCAAATCCGTAGATACTTAAGATACTGTAGAGAATTGAAGAGCCAAGTAAAGTGAATGATTTTGTTGGAGTAAGGGCGTGTTCCCATGTGTTCAAGTAAGGGTTTTTTTCCGTCGTTTTCACAAAAAATGGGACTTCCAACGATAAAATATTACGCCGTACTAAAAATGGGCAAAAACACAAGTACATTTTGCGTCATCTTGGAACTTGGAAGGTACGGCAATTTGGCGTTATTATCATCGCGACCCACTTCCAGCTCATCTTCACACTTGTAATGGAATCAATTCGCAATCTGATTTCAACCAAAATAACACCCGAATGGAAAGCAAGTATTGCACGCGTGAAACATCTTCGAAAATTTTTGAACGAGGGAGAGTACACACTGTTTTTTTGCATGCTCGTCACGCGCATGTACTTACAAAAATGACAAACATGTACGGAAACAAAATCGCTGGGGTCCCAGACCTCCACTTTCATTCACGGGTCCTTTGCAAAAATTTACAACGTCCTCGTCTCTCCCCATATTTTTCATTCGACCGCTCCTCTTCCTCTCACCTCTAAATGAAATGCAACAATAATAGTATCAAATGAAAGATGTAAATATATATATATATATATATATATATATAAACATTTTTTTAATATTTTTGGTCTCATTTTGATGGCATATCGAATGATGAATGGTAAGAAAAAGAAATCGGGAAGCCATGGCGGAAAGTTTACGTGTCGATGACGTCACAAGGTAGCATGACTTCGCAAGGCAGCATGCCTTCGCTATTTCACAAAACCTTGAACATCTACAACGTCACAAAAACCTCGACGTCTACAACCGTCGTCGTTTTTGTATACGTCACTAATTTTAGGAAGTTTCGTAGTCGTCTACATTTCGTTTTGTACTATCGTAGGCTGTTGCATATTTTGTAGACGTTAACCTATCACATATTTGAAGGAATGAAGGCGGAAGTAATGATTAACATATGAACACTTTGAAAAGTACACCGTAAAATCTGCCCTAAAATCCAATGTAATATTTTAAAGTTTCGGCTACATGGGAACATGCCCTAACATAATTGTTTTTGAGGTCAACACTGTCTCGCGCTAGTTGTTGAGTTATACCACTTTAGTTGAAATGACTTTAAATATAATGGTCAAACGGGACGAGTACAAAAACAATTATGAGCAAAAAACAAAAAAATGCATTTCGTTTTTCTCTAACTTCAGGGGAAGGGTTATTAAGTTAGCGCAAGCTTACTAAAATGTATTTTTGCTCTTGTCTTAGACATTGCAACCAAGTTAATGGGAATTCTCGCTCAACAAAATATGGCTACGTGCTTAGAATTAAGGGAACATCGATAAATTTTTTGTCCAAACAGGGGAAATATAAGCTACGTGTTTCGATGGAAAACCCCTTTTGAAGTTAATAGTCGTAATTCAAATACTTGCTTTTGTGACCCAAATACATGTATAAAATATTGCTTGTTCATATAAGTAGCTACAACATAACATAATACGTTATAAACACGTTAGAGTAACAAAACGAAATTGTGGCTATCATACTAAGCTAGTTTAGTACGTACGGCACCAAACGTAATGTAGATTGCAACGTACGTTTTAAACTCTTTAAATTAAAAAAAAAATTGCAAGAGTAACAACAATGCTTAAATCCTTTTTATACTCCATCACATTTCATATGATCGCCAAATATATTTTTAATTCGATAACCTTTTTTTTTACATGTGTATATATGTCAACAGAAAAACCCTATATATCCCTTATGTCAACAGAAAAGTTGCTCACGGTTAAACTAAAAAGATGGCATAACAAGAAAATATAGATTTTTTTGGCGACACAGTGTATGACATCATATGATATCGCCATGCCATGTGGGAACCATCACCAACGTTGTATATGGGTGTTGTATCGATATGCTTACCATGTGCATTGACAAACTACATCATAGCATTGATGCATACTGATGGATGTGGCACTATGCCAATACATTTATCTATTACCTTACCCTCACAATAACAATGACGTCATCATGACAATATTCGATTATATTCGTGTCATTTTCCGTTAGCGTTTTTTATGTGATTTTAAATGTAGAATCACATAACCAATGGGGCTATTTCATGTTTTTGGAACGAAGTTGCAAAAAAATGGTCGTTAACAGCTGAAAACAAAAAAATACACTACCCCAATCCACCTCTCTAACAAAGGGCAAAATGTCCATTGAAACGGAGAGCTCCTTGGTTTCCACAAAAGACAACGGATCTTCTAGCACTTTGCCTTTCAAACAGAAAAATCGTCCAATAGAATTCTGTTACTCGTTACCATTATTACATACGACAACGGGACGGAGTGCTCTTCGTTTCAATGGGACAGTTGTTCAAATTATCATGGTGGCTGGGATTACGCACTGTAAAGCGCACTTTATAGCCGTAAGATTATTTTTTGGACGGACATAAAAAGCTCCAATCATTGAGAGCTAACCCTAAAATGATATTTATTGGCTCAATGGTCCGAAACTCCGAAGCCCTAAAGTGGTACCGATCCCCGTTGGTCAATTATTTATAATTTGACATCTAAAAATCGAATGGCGCGACTTTATTTGCTATTTTTCCGCGGTCAAACTTTGAAAGCTAATCGCGTGGCCTTCGATTCTGATTCGAGGAGAATCGGACGGCTTAGCGTCCGCCAAGCGCCGCCAAGTTTGTCAAACGATTTCCGTCAGCTTTTTCCGACTCGCATCTCTCTGACGTCCGTCTTTGAAATTCCGTTTTGGCGTGAAGTTTGCACCGGCGAGAGACTTCTCACTTGTGAAAATATGACGCGTTTAGGGACTTGGAGAAATTCTATACAAGGATTTTCTGTCGGGGAGGTCAATGACAATCTTTTTGTGTCCGCATACATCTTATTTTGACGGGGGAACTGAAAATAACAGCTGGCAAAGTCCGAAATTATTTGTCGTTATTATTCGTAAATAGTACGAAATCTTACAGTACAAATGCGATAGAGGCCTTGAATATTACACCGGTTTGTATCCATTTTAATGAGAGGAGCGAAAATATATTCCCGGCACTGCAAAATCAAGGCTACCGGTGGGTGGAAACTTTTTCGATAACGACAAAGAAATATTAATGACAAGGAAATATGAAGACGTTTCACAATGTCTTTCGTTCCCTTTCTATACTGAAATTAATAATGACGTCATCCAGACAAAAGGAAACTGCGATGATCGGTCCATGTCATCGGCTTAAAATTTAAAGATGGTCTGGCGTCAACCCTAATTAGCATTTAACTTTGCGATAAATATATTTTTAGAATTACCGTCAGTCCTCAATGGCCAGCGGAGAAACCGAGGAGAATCGACGAATAGTACAAAACGTACAAAAAAAGTAAAACATTACTGTACCTTTTCAACCGTGAATCGTAATTAGCGTTAATGTTTTTTTCGTCTCATAAAAGATCGTAACTCCGTACACACTTGTCGGATTGTGGATCTGACGGTTGCAATTGAAAGGTAAAAGTCTCAGCTTCCAATTGTCGGTCTCACATTGAAAATCGGACAAATGTGTACGGAGAAAAGATGTTGTAAGTGGCGAAAAAAATGTAAACGCTAATTACGATTCACGGTTGTACTAAAGTATGCGGAATCTGTAGGTGGTTCATTACGATTGACAATGTTGTCACGGATTTCTTTTTTTTACAAACATGAAAATCTACGAAGTCAGAACATTTCAAATTTTCAACGCCAAATTTTTGGCGGTCAATGTCAAATTTTGGTCAACCCCTCAAAATTTATTTATTTTAACCTACCTGAAATACGGAACAGACGATAAAAAAACTTCTCCACGTGCATCCTCATCCACACAATTGAAGAAATAAAATAGGGCTGATTTTTGAAAATATTACACAATTCCAGAGTTACGTCACAAAATAGTTAGTAATCGCCTCACTAAATAATGTTCACGTTTCCCAAATCTTGTACGTCACGCCTACTATAACATTTTTGCTTTTGTTTTACGCAACAATTTTGTTTGTTTATATCATTTTATGTAAAATTATTGTCA
Organism: Zygnema cylindricum; assembly: GCA_037447655.1. Classification (NCBI taxonomy): domain Eukaryota; kingdom Viridiplantae; phylum Streptophyta; class Zygnematophyceae; order Zygnematales; family Zygnemataceae; genus Zygnema; species Zygnema cylindricum. Next base: position 21,583 of record JBBHKE010002277.1, read on the forward strand.
CATATCTTTCCTGGAAATTGTGTCACATTTCCGCCTCGTACTCCCTCCTAGTCGCTTAGCTCCGACTTTTTGGAATCTTTGAAAATTCAAACTGCCAGCGTGGCATTCTTAATCTGTCGCTGTCTGAAATGTCGTCCAGTTTAACTTTCAAATTTTCCATCACCGTTCGATACGAAGAAACTCGTCCGTACGGTTGACCAGTTTTGACCGACAAATCTCTTACCACCTTCCCGAAAAGGCGAAAACGTAAAACTAAACGGCCGTCAAACAAATCATCCAGCCAGCCGCCAGCCCGAATTCCTCCGCCAAACCACATCCTACCGTCCATCCATCCCAAACTTCCTCCCACCTATACAATCCCTCCGTCCAAACCATTCCAGCCTTCCTACCGGCCGTCAAACTTCTCCCTCCCGACGTCAACTTCCCTCTCCCCTCCGTCAAATATCCATTCCGCGCCTCAAATCTCCCATTTCCTCCAGATCCGAAATTCTCGCTGTACCAGAATCCACCGTGGCACGCGTACGTTTCTCGGCGCTTTGTGGCCGTACATTCGTACGAGATCACACTTCATTTGTACGGACTGCATGGAAATAAAATTTAAAAACTACAGAATCGTGGTACCTAACGTACACTCCGTACATTGTCCTAAAGTACTAAAAAATGCGTCCCGTCTAGAACAGCGACACGCGTCTGGCTGACCGAGCCGTTGACCATTTTTCCCGCGTGCTTTTTCTTCGCTCTCCCTCTCTCTCTCTCTCTCCCCGAAACTCCCAAACACAAAAAGGTGAGTTTCGAAACAGACAGGAGACGCAACGGTTTCTCTCACTCTCTCTCTCCACAGACAGGAGACGCAACGGTTTCTCTCTCTCACTCTCTCTTCTCTCTCCCTATTCCCCTCTCTCTCTCTCTCTCCTTCTTCCCCCTCTCTCCCCCCCTCGCGCTCTCTCTCTCTCTCGCTATCTCCCTCTCTCCCTCCCTCTCGCTACCCTCTATCGCTCTCTCTTTTTTTCTCTCGATTCCTCTCTGACTATTTTTTTTCCTCTCTCTCTCTCCCTCTTTCTGTTTTCCTGTCTCTCTCTCTCTCTCTATCCCTCTAATATAATTATTTCTCTCCCTGTTTCTTTCCTTAGAGGGATAAAATATGAACCGTACGGATTTGTGTGTGGAGTCATACAGAGAAGGTAAGGGGGGGAGAGAGAGAGATATAGAGAGAGAGAGAGAGGAGGAAAGGGGTTTTTTTTTTGGAGGAAAAAAATATAAATTAGGGTTTGGGTTCCCAAGGTTTAGGTTTTTATTTTAATTTTTTCCTTAGAGCCATATCCTCTCTCTCTCTCTCTCTCTCTCTCTCGCTCACTCGCTCGCTCTCTCTATCTCTCTCGGCTCTCTGTATTATGTGACAGCTGTCTGGTAAACTAATTCTTAAGGCAGGGAGGGAGAGAGAGAGAGAGAAGAGAAAGGAATGAGATGGGAAGGGGGGGAGAGGGAGAGAGGGATAGATAGAGTGGGTCCGAAAAATAGAGGGAGAGGTGGGGAGTGACAGTGACTGGAGGAGGAACGAAAGAAAGGGAAAGAAGGAGAGGTAGATAGGTGAGGGAGAGAGGGAGAGGGAGAGGGAGAGGGAGAGGAGAGGGAGAGAAAGAGGGAGAGGGAGGAGAGAGAAAAAGAAAGAGAGATCGAACAGTTCCAAATTATTGCCTTTGGTATCCGGACAAAGAAGGGGAAAAAAGGGGGAAGGGGAGGGAGGAGGGATGGGGGGAGGAGGTAAAGAGTGGAGATGGAGAGGGAGAGGGAGAGGGAGAGGGAGAGGGAGAGGGAGGAAATGAATGGTCAATTGGCAAGTAGGATTGTGGAACTAACTTTAGGAGAGAGAAAAACCCAGAGGGAGGAGAGAGTGAGGGAGAGAGGGGGGGAAAGAGTGGGATAGTGGAGGGAAAAAATGGAGGGGGAGAGAGGGATGGTCAGAAAAGGTAGAAAGAGAAGGGAGAGGGGGGGAGGGCGGTGGGGGGAGTGGAGGGGAATTGAAATAGTGAGGTAGATGGAAGTGAAGAGGAGGAAAGAGAGAAAGGGGGTAGAGGGAGAAAGGCACTTAAAGGGAAAGAGGGAGAGAGTGAGGGAGAGAGGGAGGGAGAGAGGGAAAGAGAGGGTTACTACAGACTGGGAAAGGTATTTCGGAAATAAGAAGTTGAATTGGGGAGATTGATGGAGGGTAGAGGGAGGGAGGAGGGTGAGGGGAAAGGGAGGATGTGAGAGGCAGAGAGGGAGATAGAGAGAGGGAGGAAAGAACGATGAAGAAAGGTAGGGGTAGACGGAAATACTGTCGATTGTGACAGGGGAAAGACGAGGGGAGAGGGAAAAATGGTTTTTTTAAAAAGATATTTCTTACTTTCTGTTTTTTTGGAGGATGTTTTTGATCTCTCTCTCTGTCTCTCTCTGCCTCTCTCTCTCTCTCTCTCTCTCTCTCTCTCTCTCTCTCTCTCTCTCTCTCTCTCTCTTCTTGCTCTTTCTTGTTTCTCGCTTGCTTCGTTTCGTTTTGTCCTCGCTCTCTCCTCCTTTCACCCCTCTCGCTCTCCCTCTCTTCACTTTCTCGCTCGCTCGCTCTTTGTCCCTCCCTCATTCCCTCCCTTCTTCAACCTTTCTTTTTCCAGATTCCCACAAAGAGTTTATTTTTTATTTCTTACAACTTCCTCTCTTCTTCCAAACACTTTCCTGTCTCCCTTCCTTTCTCCTTCTTCTTCTTCTCTCTTCTTACTCTCCTCTCTCTTTCCTTCTCCTTCTCTGTGCTTCTCTTTTATTTCTCTCCGTCCTTTTCCTTCCTCTGTCCTCTCTCCTGTCCTCTCTTCCTGTCCTCTAACTTCCCTCCTCCTTCCTCACAACTCCCCTCCTTCCGTACTTCTCTCTCCCTCTGTACTTACCTTCTCTTTTCGTTCTTTCCCTCCCTTTCTTAAATCTTGACAGGAATTTCTTTCCCATCCTCTTAATTTTCTTTTTTTTCTAGTTTTGGAGAATGAATCGCGATATCATCCGACGCTCGTCTCTCGCCACTGACCACTCGAATCTCTTCCCTTCTTTGTACCCATTTGAACCCATTTTAGAAAGTAGGAGATCAGAAAGAGGATTTGGACTAGGAGGAGGAGGAGGAGGAGGAGGAGGAGGAATCGAAGAAGGAGTGTTCATCGGAGGGTTTGGAGGAGGAAGAGGATATACTTCTCTCCCTTCTCTCTGTCGCGTCGCATCTTCTCACTCGTCTCCCTGTAGTCCGGATTCTTTGCCTGTTTTTGTCCTTACTGGACCTGTAACTCCTGTTTTGTCGTCTAGCCGGCCTTTGGCCGGCATTTCTTCCCCCTCCAGTTGGTCTTCCATGCAGAGGAGTAGCTCTCCCAACATAGAAAGAGAGAGAGAGAGAGAGAGGGAGAGAGAGCGAGAGAGTAATACATTCGAAGTTTCTTCCTCGATCGTTTCTACGACAACGCCTTATGGCTCTCATCCCTCGTTTACTCCGTCGTCTCTCTCTGCTTCTTCTTCATCGTCTCTATCCTCTTTTCCCTCTCTCTCTAATCCCTCCTCCGTCTCAGATTTCTGCGGTCCCGCTGTCCCTTCGACTCCCTTCTCTGTCCCTTCTCTCTCTGCTTTTGGAGACCCCACTTCTCTCTCTTCTTTCTCTCTCATCTCTTCCTCTACTACCGCAGTTTCTTCGGAGGCAATTGGTTCCTCTCTTTCCTCTCTCCTTCCTTCTCCCTCTCCTCTCCACCACCATCTTTCAGCGGGAATTGCTGTACCTTCCGTACCATGGAGTTCCACGGAAAGTTTTCTCCAAGGATGGGAAGATTTTGGAGGAGCCATGGATACAAGTGAAGAGAAACAAATTAGATATAGCGAAGGAGGAGAAGGAAACCCAGGAGGAGGAGGAGGAGGAGATCCATTTGCGACTCTGGGATTGCAGGGAGGAGGAGATTTTGAGGGTTGGGGGGGAGGAGGAGAGAAGGAGAGTACAGGTGTTGGTCTTTTACTGGAAGGTGACTTGGATTTAGATGTGGATGTGGATGTGGATGTCGCCGCAGTTCTGGGACTCGAGAACGAGGCGTATTTACAGACTCTTACAAGGCGAGTCTCTCTCTCTCTCTCTCTCTCTCTCTCTCTCTCTCTCTCTCTCTCTCTCTCTCTCTCTCTCTCTCTCTCCTTTCCCTCTTTCTTTCCCTTTTTTCCCCCTCTCGCTTTCCCTCTCTCTCTCCCTCTCTCTCTCCCCCTGTCTCTGTCTGATTCTGACAGTTTCAACATGGCGGGTTCTGTTTGGTCCACAGATTGCAGGCAGAGTTGCAGCCGCAGGGAGAGTCGGAGCTTGCGCAGATTTTTGAGGCGAGGTCGAGATCGAGGGAGGCCACGCGGCGGCCTCAGGGGCAGGAGGAGGACTTCAAGCCGCAGTCGCTGCAGCTGCAGAATCTTGCTCAGAATCTTCAACAACAGAATGTGCAACAAAATCTTTCTCAAAATCTTCAGCCACAGATCCTGCAGCAGAATCTTCAACAACAGAGTCTGCAGCAAAATATTTTTCATAAACTTCAGCAACAGATTCTTTCTCAGCAGAATATTTCACAGCAGAATCTGCAGCAACAGCGTTTTCAACAGAGTTTTCAGCAAAACCCCCAGCTGCAGAACATTGCTCCACAGAATCTGCAACAGAATCCTGAGCAGCAAAATTTTCTGCAACAGAATCTTTCACAAAATGTTCAGCAGAATCCTGAGCAGCAAAATTTTGAGCAGCTACATTTTCTGCAACAAAATCTTTCACAGAACCTTCAACAAAATCCTCAACAGAATCTGCAACAGAGCCTTCAACAGCAGAATCTTCAACAGAATTCTGAGCAGCAGAATTTTCTGCAACAGAGTCTTTCGGAGAATCTTCAACAAAGCCTCCAACAGAATCTGCAACAGAATCTTGACCGACAGAATCTTCAACACCAGAATCTTCTACAGCAACAGCTGGAAAGGCAACAACTTCAACAAACTCACTTACAACAACAGAGAATAATAAAACAACAACAACAA
>JBBHKE010002277.1:29570-55510 GCA_037447655.1 Zygnema cylindricum
CGAGGTAGCTCAGGGATTCCCATACAGGGGTACATGAACATTGAATCGCTTGAATGAAAAATAAAATCGCGCCTAGGCCGCCTGGGCGAAAAGTTCACAGGGATACACATTCTTGCATAGCATTCAATGCAAACACTGCTAACATATGCAGCTGTTATGGACACTGCCAACAGTTGCAGATGTTAGACACAACAGCCTGCAATAAAAAACCTTAACGGACACACTGCAGCGTACAGAATGGCACTGTAACATCTGCATGGCGGAAGGTGGGACATGGCAAAGTGCCAACTTCTTACGTCGACCGGACAGGAGACGAGAGGCAAAGCGCAACTTCTTCAACCGTGAAACGGTACAGGGTGGAAGGCGGTACGTCTACAATGTCACGGTAAGACATGCGACGTCACACAGGCAATTCCAAAAAATAACGTCCGACAACACAGATTGTAGACGTTGACAACCGTCACAGGTATTGTCGACGTATACAATCGTCACAAACGTAACTTACGATACGTTCTTACACATAGGGACACTTGAAAAGCGGGTCCGCCGGATCCGCGCTAAAATAAAAAGTAAGTTCGCTAAGTTACAAGTACATGGGGACATACCCTTAGGGACTCGATGGAGCCTTCGCCACCTGTGTATTGGTGCACCGACCCCACAAACACACCACAGCAAATATATTAAAGTACGATACAAAATTATACTGTGCCGCAGAATACTGTACTGTCGGTACAGTACACCGCGAATCGTAATTAGAGTAAATTACTCTAATTCGGTCGCTCGAAATTTTGACTCTATCACATGAAATAGAGTAAATGATTCTATTTTTTTCATTCTTTTATTTAAGGTAAAATTTTATTAGCGTTTTTAATTCTAATATAGGTTCTTTTTAAATAGTGTGGAGTACGGACAACCTCTGACCGTGCAAAGTTGTACTTTATTAAGTAAAAAAGTACAAATAATGATTTAATACATGCCGTTATCATGTAACTGCGTTTTAACAAACCGCGTAGTGCAAACGTCACAGTGACGATAAACTGTACGTTTTGCCAAATTCTGTACAAATACCTTATTTACAGTATAGGATATTAGCGTGCCAAATTAGAGTACTTAAATAAATTAGAGTAAACTTCATAGTTGAAACAGCTCTATCACACAAATTAGCGTTCATTACTCTATTTGTTTTTCCTAGTCTTTGTACTCTAATTTTTTCATTACTCTAATTAAGATTCGCGGTGTACTGTACTGTACCGTACTCGTCGGAGCTTCAAAGGGTCTACCTAAGCTGATTATGATCTCTCGGGTATTACCCTAATGTGGCCAACCAATGTGATTTATGCATTGTTGTACTTGGGTCATCCCGGATCCACCGGGTTTATGTTCAACCTCTCATGTATCTTTGGTGTGGCGATTTTTAAGACACGTTGCGAACAAGTTAAGAGCATAGTTCAAAAGTAGGCGTTTTTATGGTAGGCCTTTGGTCGGCGCCTTTATCGTAAGTTGTGTTATGGGCTTTTCATGTGATCTTCTTAGATCGCTACTTTGATCAGAGACCGTCCGATCGTCCGAATCTGACGATGTAAATAAAATTTGTTGGTCCGAATGTTTTAATTGGTCCGAATAGGTCCGAATACAATATGGGTCTTAAGGTCATATTGTATGTTTTGCATACGATATGCATATTGTATGGGCTTACTTTCACCTACTTTTAAACTATGGTCAAAACTTGACAACTGTGGTAAGTCATCCTGTCATCTTCTTTTCCGGAAAATCTTTTCGGAATGCAGAAATCCGACTTTGAAAAAACATGAAGTCGTATCCCGAATGATTGAATGAATGGTACGGACAAATTTGAGTCATCGGCGACTAATCGTACGGCAACATAAATCACATCGCGACGTTTTTGTTGACGTGAGGTGACGTCAAAGGCGATTCACGTCCAAACAAAAAAAAAGGACATTCATTTCCTCATCTCATTCATCATCCATTTCTAGTGTGAATGCAGCAATTGTTATGATTCGCTGCTCAACAATAATGTTTTGGACTGTAAGGCGCTGTGAAATTCTGTAAAAGAAACGACAAACGCACTGACGAACGACAAACCGACTGGCCGACAGCCGGCCGACATTTATGTACGGAATTCTGAGTGTTCTCGACGGCGTACGGATAGGAAGTTCAAACTTTTAAAGATTTTGTCATCAAATGAAGTTAATTCTATTGGTGTGTACGGTAGCCTAGTACCAACTATAAAGATTTACCTACTTTTGACTTTACCAATAAAAGATACCTTTAGTCGATATATCGCAAACAAAACAATGGTGCTGCATCGCCGATATATTGGTTCCAATACTAATATATCAATATCGCAATGGTAGACCCTTTCATTGTTTCTTTAGGATTTGATTGGTTTTATTTTTCTGCCCTCCTTGCGACTCAATGCGACAAAATTTCTGAGGTCATCTTTGCTTCAAGTGCATATTTCATTGTCGTATTGACGTCAAGTGGGATGCGATTGTGGTCGATTTCGCATCGAGCGGAATTTGTACTTTGTCAATCGACGGTCGGTGTTTATTCCCTAACATCGCCGTAGAATATTTTGTCCTTTTATGCCTCGTTGTACCTTTCGTGCCACGAAGTCCGCGTCGTATCAAGAAATGTATCGGTGAGGACAGGGTACGGTACACCGCGAATCGCTATTAGTGTTAACGCTTTTTTCGCCACTAAAAACATCTTTTCTCCGTACACACTAGTCGGATTTTATATCTGACGATTGCGATTGAAAGGTAAGATGCTCATCTTCCAATTGTCTCAAATTGAAAATCGGACGAGTGTGTACGGAGAAAAGACGTTTTAAGTAGCGAAAAAAACATTAACCCTAATAGAGATACACGGTGTACTGTACTCGTCACCACACGATATAGCGTCATCGCTCTCTGCCCGATAATCGATAATATCGGGCTACTACAAATATCGCGCAGGAAAATAATGCTGCACAACACCAGTTGATCCAAATTTTCAAATGTACGGAAAATCCGGACATATGCAGCTACATTACTGGTGGCCCCACCTGCTGGTCTTAAAGTCTTCGCAGTTATTATTAAAAGTCCATCAGATCCTGTCGTGTAAGTCCATAGGACAGTTACAAGTGGGTCCATAGGAAAGGATTGTGCACCGTGAACTCCGTGATTTACGCGGTTTTCCGAATCCTGCGAGCCTCCACGTCAGTTCGCGATCCGCCGCGTAAATCTAGTCGAGATTTTAGAAAAAACTGCGATTCGATTTTTCAGCTACTGTACTTCCGTGCGGTGGTTGTTGATTTTTGCAAACGCGTCATTCGGCGTTGATTTTATACTAGCGGGTAAATTAGGGCCTGATTTTTCAGAGTTAAAACGCGTAAATTGGGGTTCGTTGCTTCGTTTTTACAGACTCCCTGCTGGCACGTCGTTATTATGCTCCGTCGTCATCACTGTACGGACACTCGGCGTCGAGTCCGTGTTCGCTAGAGTGGTATTTACGGGTACGACGAATCGATGCTCCAAACCTGCAGCTGGCGTTTTCAGTTCGGTACACAAACAGACAAATTAACATTTACGTTTTACTTTTACTCCCTGGCAATCGGGACCATTAGAGTTGCATATCGCGGCCAAGATGGCGACACTGAAAACAGGCCAAACATTCCAACTACAAAAAATAGTGACAAAGGTGTGGAAAAAGTACAAGATCGACCGCATGTCAGCGAAGGCAAAATGCAGACCATAGTTCAAAAGTAGGCGTTTTTATGGTAGGCCTTTGGTCGGATCCTTTATCGTAAGTTGTGTTATGGGCTTTTCATGTGATCTTCTTAGATCTACACCGCCAATCGTTATTAGCGTGTAAGTTTTTTTAGCGTATAAAAATAATTACCGTGGTGTACGCTATTTAAGAATTTGAAAACTTTGGAAAAAATCATACATTCTAATTGTTTGGTTATGGTAATTTGGATCTTTGAAAAAAAAAATGTCGGTCGCAAACATGCTTACACTAATATAGGTCTCCGTACAAAAGCTGACAAATTGAACACAAATCGTACATTCACACGGTCGAAACGCGGATGTCGGACGAATATGTGCGAGCGGGATTTTTTACGACCTGGTTTTTTTTCCTTTTTAGAACGCACACTCTCATGCGTCCGCGGTTACTAAAACTAATTTATTGTACTTTTTAACTTAAAAAGGTACACACCATCCGATCGGTGGTCTCAAACTGAAAATCGGACAAGTGTGTACGGAGAAAAGATGATTTAAGTGACAAAAAAAAATAGGGAATTGATCATGGCAGTGACTGTTTTAGTTGCGCACAATCACTTACGTCATTTTGTGAAAGATTCTGCGTTTGAAGTACACATTGGTACAAGTAAAGTACCGTCGAGTATAAATTTGACGGGCAACCAGTTCGACAACTTTGACTTTCAAAATTTTGTTACAACCGCTTAAAATTTTGCCGCGCTTGCGAACGTCGACCGGCATAATAAAGTTAGCAATTCGCACAGCCGGCGAAGGTTTATGGTAACAAAACTGCGACAACCACATGTAAATAAAAGTGTTGCAGACAGTCACTTTTTGTCATTACGTGAGCTCCACGGTGAGAGCACATGTTGGGTTTTAACTTAGCCGCAAAATCAAAATTTAATCGTCTAAGCGTTACATAGAACTTAGTCGCAAACTGAAGCATAACCTCTCAAAACTAAAGTGCACCACGAATCATAATTAGAGTAAAGAATTAATTAGAGTTAAAAAACGAAAAAAAAAATATTTATTAACTCTAAATTGTGTAAAAAAAAAAAAAAACAAATTCTACTCTAATTTGGGTTTCTATCCGTACTAGTTATCCGCGCCGATATCATTACTGTAAATTAGGTACATTTACAAAATCTGACAAAACGTACAGTTTCACGTCATTATGACATTTTGCATTACGCGGTTTGTGAAAACGCGGTTACATAATAACAACATGTATTAAATCATTTTTTGTACTTTTTTAGTTAACATAGTACAATTTAGCACGGTCAAACGTTGGCTCTACGCATCACTATTTAAAATGGACTATATTTGTGTTGTCAACGCTGATTCCCAAAGTACCTTAAATAATGTAAAGAATAATTTAAAATGTTGTACTCTATTTAGGGTGATATAGTCAAAAGTTAAGGGGACGAAATTAGCGTACATGCCGCTAGTTAAGATTCACGGTGTACTGCAGTTTTAAGAGGTACTGTCTAAGTTTGCGTCGAAGTTTAATGTAACGCTTAGGGTGACGTTCCATCAAGCGAAAAGTGGCTTAGTTTACAAAAATCCGCGACTCTCCATACCAAATCGTACTGCCTATTTTGTTTTTATACGAAAAACAACATTACAGAGAATCTTGCCGATACTCTCCGAAGGTCTTGGAGGTAATACAAGGCGTTGGGTGTTCATCTGCGATGAGTTCGCTTCATTTTTTTATATAGTTGTCAACCCACCTCGAAGAGGTGGTTTGGCAGATACAAAAAAAAAAATAGTGACACGCTGGACGATTAAGCTACGTGTCATGATGGAAAACCAACGAAAAATCTTAAGATTTGCACATGACACGCGCTTTTCAAAATACAGCCGAAAATAAAAACGATATTTCGTAATATTCTTTCGTCAAGCTATTTTCGGTAACTTTTGTTCGTCACAATATTTCTCTCAAACGGCTTTCGTTATGTCCGGAAAAAGAAACCCTAAAAAAGGAGATGTCATACAAAATGGTGTTTGCAAAAAGTATAAAAGTTATGTCGTATGATTACTTCTTACGCAGGTACATGGTACGCAAGTGAAGATTTGAAGTTAAGTTTATCGGTGCTAAAAATCTGAAAGATATTCATTATCGGATCGTAGCTTACGTGGCGCCAGTCAATTTAGAACACGTGGTTTCGAGACTATACGTGATGGAATATCGACTCAATCGACCCGGTCACGAGAGTTGGCCGTACGATTACATAAACGTCTGATGGAACTTCACCCTTAGGGTAACCTTCCATCAGGGGTTCTTAGTAATCGTACGGTCACATTTGTTGGCAGTAATATTTGTAACACATTTCCATCAGGTCGTGCCAGTGAAGCAAAAATGGATTACGTGTTAGAATGCGATTGGTACCACGTAGGATCCTGTTGAGCCGCTCGGATTAATGAAAGATTTGAAAAGTACAAAATCTCAATTGCGTATCTGTACGGTCGGACGCGGATTAGAATATCTAGTAGCGTCACGCTAGTATACAATCTGTACGTCCTTGTATTTGTCGTTGTACCAACGGTCACGAAAAACGTTGCAAAATGAAAATTTGTACAAATGTCCATGAATGTACCATTTGTACGTTCATGTATTGTCGTTGTTCCAACGGAGGCGTGACAAGATGTCCTACAACCAAGATTTTGTCGTCGAACAGGGTGGCTTTGATGTCAAAAGGTACACGCCATTTGCCACATGTAAGCTTATAACTTCACGTCCGTCGTGGATCGACTCTGACTTTTACAAGTGGACCGATACACGTGTCCAGTAAGCGCAAAGTGTCCTTCTGAGGACAGTCGGAGGAGACTTGCCAGGTACTGGATAGAAGGGGCGTTTGCGTCGAAAATTCAAAATCGGACGGCGAAAGTTTTTCGCCAAAAAGTCTGGAGAATCTTAACGAATTTCTGGTAAACATTTTTTGTAATAAAGAAAAAAGAACAGTACGGATTAGTACGGAAAGGTACTTTCTCCAATAAAGAACCCCACTTTTCGCCTGATGGAAGTTTACCCTAGGTTAAAATCCAACATGTGCTCTCACCGTGGAGCTCACCTAAAGACAAAAAGTGACTGTCTGCAACACTTTTATTTACATGTGGCTGCCGCAGTTTTGTGACCGTAAACCTTCGCCGACCGTAAACCTTCGCCGGCCCTGTGAATTGCTGATTTTATTATGACGGTCGAAGTTCGCAAGCGCGGCAAAATTTTAAGCGGTTGTTTGTAACAAGATTCTGAAAGTAAAAGCTGTCGAACCGGTTGACCGTCAAATTTATACTCGACGGTACACCGCCAATCGCTATTAGCGTGTAGGTTTGATTAGCGTATACTATTATTTAGGCTGGTGTACGCTAATTGGGAATTTGGAAATTTTGGAAGAAATCGATTACTCTAATTAGGAATTAGGGCTTTTTTTAAATAGTGTGGATAATTCTATTTGAGAATAAAAACAAAAAAAAGCGGGACGGGATTAGCGTACACAACGCTAATAGCGATTGGCGGTGTACTTTACTTGTACCAATGTGTACTTCAGATGTACAATCTTTCACAAAATGATGTAACTGACTGTGCGCAACCAAAACAGTCACTGCCACGATCAATTCCCAAAAAATATTAACCCTAATAGCGATACACAGTGCAGTTTCTCGTTGCAAGCAAGTTGTATAGAAGTGTTTGCAATACTTTACTGTACAGTAGTTTCCATCTTCATTTCTTTCTTTCTCTATCTCCATGGAATACAACACATACGTGTCCGCTTCTTCTCAATCACATCCATCGTACGGATATTCTCTTCCTCCATCAAAACACTCCTCCGCTCTTCCTAAATTTCATCGTAGAAACAAAGTAAATAATGTTAACATTGTTTCTAAATGTCGGAGTATGTATACTTACTCCGATACCGTCACCAATGGCAAAAACTATGCCGACAAAAGTTTGTTAACTGGTCAAAATGGAGGACGAAATGGTAAAAACGGAGGACTTAATCACAAATTAGTTGCAACCAGACACTCAGGTTTTAGGGTTTCTGCAAGTGCAAGTACAGGAAATGAGGAGTTGTCAACTGGCAAAAAAGCAAAGTTGATTGCCCAAAGAATGGAAGAATTTGAATTGGTGGAAATGGAGAGGCCATTAGGTACGTTTTAAAGTTAAATTATTAACGCTACAACAATTAGAGTAAAAAAAAACCCTGAAAATTTCCGGAAACATTCCTCAGAAATCCTTGAAGACCCTAGAAAGTGTGAAAGTCGTAACCACGCAATCTTACGTAATATTTTTCTAGAATTTCAAAATTTTAATCGTAGCAAATAACGTGTAGGGTTGTTCCCAGGATTTTGTATTCTTGATCATGAGTTGATTGGTTCTCTCAATTATGTAACTGCTTGTTATGTTCAAAAATTGTGAGATCGTAATCCTTTTCATTTCTTTCTAGTGAGGTTTACAGTGCCCATTGCTATTAGTGTTACTAACACTAATTTGACAGCGACTTTTTTCAGGCGAAAATCATAAATAGTGTCAATAACACCATTTAACGTCAGTCTGCACTAAATCAGCGAATTTGAAATTTATCACAATGCATGAATTAAAATAAGCTTAACTAATAGTATCAAAAGTACCACTAGAACCATTTCTCTACAGTATGGTTACAATTATCATTACAATATCTTGGCAAATATCATTGCAATTACCGTTACAAATGTCATTTCAAATATCATTGTTAACATCATTACAAATATCATTTGTAAATTTATTTACAAACATTATCACAGTGTGAGCTTTTCATATGTCACTTCAAATATCATATTTATGGGTTGACAAATATCATTGCATTATGTACATTTTGAATGTCAATACAAATATCATTATAAAATTTGTGACAAATATCATTGTATTGTGTACGTTTTGTCCGTTGGCCTGTTTTATGTTTAAAGGCATCCAGAAATTTTATTGTTGACCAATATTAGTTGTGTTGCTCATTATAGAAATTAAAACTTTTTGATTTAGATCGAATCAAGTTTGTGAAGGTAAAGTATCGACATGGACAGGTTGTTATTCACACAAGTGTTTATTTGAAGTTAGTTAGACTTCATTTATACAGATGACAGAATAATTACAAAGCAGATTTGTGTGGATGTCTCCTCTACACTGTGGATTGCTATTTGTGTTAATGTTTTTTTCGCCACTTAAATCATTTTTTCTCCATGCAAACTTGTTAGACTATTAATCCGACGGTTGCGTTGGAGAGGTAAGGTTCCTATCTTCCAATTGGCGATCTCCAAAGGGGAATTAGGCATTCATGCACTACGGAAAGAGGATAAAAAACATTAACGCTAATAGCGATACATGGTGTACACTGCTTAACCTAATTAGTGCGGATGGATCTGTAGCCAGTAGGAAGTAGGAAATAGGAATTAGGAAATTAGTCCAGTCTACACCACAGCATGTATGGAAAACAGGTCCTATACGAACGCTTGTATTTTATGGTACTTGTCAATAGGTCTTTTGGTTGTTCGCATTAATATTTGAGTAACTCAATAATTGGCACCTGAAGTCTATATCTTCTTGATTAATTATGGTGAGTCCTTTAGTACACCGGCCTCCATTGTTATTTGAGTCAGTGAATCATTAATGCTATTAGAATTAACTACACTAAATTATGCTCGTAGTCTTAATGAATTTTTATGTTACGCTTTATTATAATCAACTACACCAAATTATGTTTTGGCACGTTGCTCATTTTGGGTCACTTAACTAAATAGCACTATTAACATGAATTTTTGATTTTGGGTCAGAATTGCCACTCAAATGAGAGTGATTAACTCTAATAACAATGGACAATGTAGTTTGGCAGTGAGAGCATGTTTGACAAAAAAAAAAAAAAACCACGTGCAACGCATCGATTTGAATAAGAATGAACTTGAATGCTAAACAAATCGATTAAATTGCAACTGATGGCGATTTAAAAAAATAGTGGATTGATCAAATACAAGCTATTGATTTATCTAGTTTCATTTTTTAATTCATGGCTGATCTTCCCCATAACTCATGAGCTTCAAATGTTTCTCTTAACGACTTTTGTAGAAAACTATTTCTCGGGTTTTCTATGTTGCCAGCAACGAGTCTGGCATTTTCCCGCATTAGCTAAAAGTGCTTGAATATTTAAACTTCATGTTACTACATGTCTTAGCAACTCTCTCTCTCTCTCTCTCTCTCTCTCTCTCTCTCTCTCTCCCTCTCTCTGTTTTTTCTCTCTATTTCTCTCTCTCCCTATCCCTTTATCTTTCTCCTTTCTCCTCTCCTTTTTCCACTCTCCTAACTCTTTTCCTCTTTCCTTACCTCTCACTCTCTCGCTTTCTCCCTCTCTTGCCTCTCACTTCCTCACTCTCTCCCTCTCTCCTGCATTCTCTCCTTCCTTTCCCCCTTCCTCTCCATACCCTCCCCCTCCCCTTTTTCCTTTTCCAAGAATCTCAGCTGAGTATATGAGCCTACCTGCCAGCCAATATTCTGTTCTTGATGCGGAGAGAATCGAACGTGTAGATGAAAATTCTTTCAAATGTTATGCCCACCGGATAAATTTTTTAATGTTTGAGGTTCGTCCCGTCCTTTTTGTTCGAGTTGAGGAAAAGGCGAACGGTTGCTGCATTCGACTTCTTTCCTGCACGGTATTTTTCTGCACATAAAGGTAACATGGGCTGGAGTCTTTTCAGATTTTGTCTTACAGGTCTCGTTTTCTGGTTTTTTCTACTTTTTCCTGGGTGTGTTTTGTTTTTTTGGGTTGTCGTGGTTTGTGGTTTGTTGTGGTTGTGGTTTGTGGTTTGTGGTTTGTTGTTTGTAGTTTGTTGTGGCTGTTGTTGTAGTTTATACTGGGTTTGTTTCTGGTTTTTATAACTTTTTCTTTAGGGTGTTTTTTTTGTAGTTGTTGTCGGTTATGGTTTTCTGTTGCTACTTTTGTCGTTATCATTGTGGTTTTTTGTGTGTTTTATTTCCTGGTTTGGTTCTACTTGGAGTTTGGACAATGTTTTTATTTTTGGTAAGTCTATCTTATCTGTTCTTATCTTATCTTATCTTATCCACTTATCTGTTTTGTATTCCTGTGGTTATAAGTATCATGGTATTATTTCTGGACATTTGTTGCACACCTTTCGATTCTTGCTCTTTTACAGATTATTTTGTTGGCTTTGCTAGAATTTAGTTTGTGAGTTAGAGAAGAATATATTGGAAAAGTTGAGGTGATTCCTTGTTGTTCATCTAATAGTTAAATAATTGACAGTACTGATCGGTTTGTTTCCGTCTCTGCAGCTTGAAGGTTCCCCAATAGTGACGGCACAAAATGACAAGTTTTCAGGTGTGTATTAAAAGTACAAGAGTCTAAGTCTAATTTGTCTAATTTTTAAGTCTAATTTGTGTAACTCAATTATTTTCTTTCTTTTCATTTCTTCAGCTTTTCTTCACTTTTCTATTAATTTTTTATTTTCACGTACAGCTTCCCTTTCGTTATTTTGCTTCTATCTCAGTTTTGTAAATAATGAATGATCCAACTTTGATTTACAGCTTTGTATAGTTGTTGCCTGTTGTTATTCGAACCCAAAATTTTGTAAATGAAGACTAACAGTTATTGTTAAGTTTGAAGGGATTCTTTCTATAGTTGATGAAGATGATAATGAAGACTTTGTTTGTTTATTTTCTGTTTATCAGCTTCCATGGAAAACAATGTGGTTTGGAAACCGAGCGAACGGTCCACAACAGCTCGGCTACTTGTTTCGGATACGACAATTGAGGTAGTTTTATGAACACACCGAGAATTACAATCATTTGACAGAGAACCATGGCACATGAAAGTTAATTTTAATAACTTATCCATAATCAATCAGAAGACTAAACCACGGAGGGTGAATAGGATCCAAAAAATATATTGTCTATCCAATCACTTCAACGCATAAAATAGAGGAGTAATTGTTCCGCATGAAAGTGCATAGGAGGAGCTAACTATGGAAGTGAAAATTTGCACAGGTGAACATAATTTAGATGGTAAATCAGTATCTATAATGTTGAACATGGAAACTGAAATGGAAACGGTCGACCGAAAATAATTGTTGCTCGTGACTGTCTAAGAATAAGAGTGAGCCTTACGTGCTTCCTTTTTCTTCGAGGCTACATTATCCTTTCCTTTTATATGCCTTTATTTTTGTGTTTTTGGTTTGTTTACAAAAACACTCTGTCAGTGTAATGAATCTGGTGTATTCATTTTGGGGCATTAATAGTCATCTCCCACCTGTAGATTAGTATGGTCAGAAAAAGTTTGAAATTTATAACGTTGGAGCTCCCTTCTCTTTTCCATGCATGTTGTTTTTGTTTTAGATTCTGAAATGAACATATTCACTAACTTCTGTAGGGGAAAATGTTTAATTGCTCCCCGTCAAAATTTAATGAATTTTAGTTTCTTTTCGTTGTGGTACATTGCTATGGACTGACTTTCCGAGGTATACCTTCTCAAACTATAATTATTTCAACTATTTTCAGGATTTGATGTATACCTTTTTTCGCTACCTTCTATTCTCCCATTTCCTCTCTCCCTTTCCATCCCTCATACCTCTCCCCCATAACCCTCTCCTGTTTTTTTGTCGTCCTTTTCCCTTTCCCTTTTCCTTTCCCTTGACTTTTAGCACACATCCACACTCTTTTAACCGGTTGTATATCCTTTCCCAGTTTCAATAGTTTTAGTGTAACTTTTTCTTTTTGAGTTGAAATCAGGTGAATTTAGTTATTCCTCCCGCCTTTACTTTTGTTTCGGTCGATGCAATCGAGGCAACGGGCAGTCAAGTACTTTCTCAAGTTCTTCGTCTTATGCTGCCCAGATTTTTACAGCAGGTACGGTTTTTTTTTTTTTTTTTTTTTTTCAGCCTGCCCGGTGGGTCGGGCAGTGGTTTTTTTCAATCTGTTGTTGTATGCAGAATAAGGACAGGTTGATAAAATGCAGATTGTTTTAAATCACGTAAGGTGTCCTGGAATCCTGATTGTTATTTTGAGTTTTTGCCATTTGGAACATTTTTTAAGTTCGTAAACATGTCATTATTTTGTTTTTACTTTTTTTTTTTGCTTTTGTTTGTTTGTCTGATGGACTTTCTACCCATTAATGACTCTGATTTTAGTGGTTTTTCAGCTTGGAAAAGACTACAAGGCTTGGGCAAGTGGAGACGAATCACGTCAGGCTCTCGGAACAGGAGAATTGTAACATTTTTCTTTGTCGTTCTGTTCGATTCTCTTAGGTTCTGTTATTATTTTCCTCTCATTTTCCGTTCCGTTCTATGCCATGTCATTTTGTTCCGTTCCGGTTCGTTCTGTCCTTTTCAATTCCGAGGCTTTTCCTTTTCATCGATTGTTTGAAAAAATATAGGAAAGCAAAAGGAAAGATGGGAATTTACAAACAAAAGTTGTTTTTTGACGAGATTCGGAATGGAAAACTTTTTGAACCGTGAAATGAAAGGAAAATTCGAGCTTAATAATTTGACAGCGGCTCTTACGAATTTGTGTGTAGGAACTAAGAAAAAACTTTAAATTTTAATTTCTTTCTGGACATCACAACCCTTTCTTTCTTTCTTTCTTTCTTCCTTCCTTCCTTCCTTCTTTTCTTTCTTTCTTTCTTTCTTTCTTGCTTCCTTTCTTTCTTTCTTTCATTCTTCCTTCCTTTCTTTCTTTCTTTCTTTCTTTCTTTCTTTCTTTCTTTCTTTCTTTCTTTCTTTCTTTCCTTCCTTCCTTCCTTCCTTCCTTCCTTCCTTCCTTCCTTCCTTCCTTCCTTCCTTCCTTCCTTCCTTCCTTCCTTCCTTCCTTCCTTCCTTCCTTCCTTCCTTCCTTCCTTCCTTCCTTCCTTCCTTCCTTCCTTCCTTCCTTCCTTCTTGACTTCCTTCCTTCCTTCCTTCCTTCCCTCCTCCCTCCCTCCCTCCCTCCCTCCCTCCCTCCCTCCCTCCCTCCCTCCCTCCCTCCCTCCCTCCCTCCCTCCCTCCCTCCCTCCCTCCCTCCCTCCCTCCCTCCCTCCCTTTATGTAGCTTTCAGTTCTTTTTTTTTTGTCTTTTCTTGCGAGTAGTTATTCCCTCGTAAACTATCTCTCTCTGTTTTCTTGGAATCTGTTGTGGTATCTCGTTTACTTACATTTGTATGTTTGTTGTACTTGTATTCTCCCTTGTTCTCCCTCCCTCCCTCCCTTTTTCCTACCCCGTCTCCTTCACTATCTCCCTCTCCCCTCTTCCCACTCTCCCTCTCCCCTCTTCTCACTCTCCTCTCCCTCTCCCTCTCCCTCTCCCTCTCCCTCTCCCTCTCCCTCTCCCTCTCCCTCTCCCTCCCTCTCCCCTCTCCCTCTCCCCCCTCCCCTCTCCCCTCTCCCCTCTCCCCCTCTCCCCTCTCCCCTCTCCCCTCTCCCCCTCTCCCCTCTCCCTCTCCCTCTCTCCCCTCTCCCCCTCTCCCCTCTCCCCTCTCCCCCTCTCCCTCTCCCCTCTCCCCTCTCCCCTCTCCCCTCTCCCCTCCTCTCCCCTCTCCCCTCTCCCCTCTCCCCTCTCCCCTCTCCCCCTCTCCCCTCTCCCCTCTCCCCTCTCCCCTCTCCCCTCTCCCCTCTCCCCTCTCCCCTCTCCCCTCTCCCCTCTCCCCTCTCCCCTCTCCCCTCTCCCCTCTCCCCTCTCCCCTCTCCCCTCTCCCCTCTCCCCTCTCCCCTCTCCCCTCTCCCCTCTCCCCTCTCCCCTCTCCCCTCTCCCCTCTCCCCTCTCCCCTCTCCCCTCTCCCCTCTCCCCTCTCCCCTCTCCCCTCTCCCCTCTCCCCTCTCCCCTCTCCCCTCTCCCCTCTCCCCTCTCCCCTCTCCCCTCTCCCCTCTCCCCTCTCCCCTCTCCCCTCTCCCCTCTCCCCTCTCCCCTCTCCCCTCTCCCCTCTCCCTCTCCCCTCTCCCCTCTCCCTCCCTCCCCCTCCCTCTCCCTCTCTCTCTCCCCTCTCCCCTCTCCCCACTCCTTTCCCCTCTCCCCTCTCCCCACTCCCCTTTCCCCTCTCCCCTCTCCCTCCCTCCCCCTCCCCTCTCCCTCTCCCTCTCCCCTCTCCCCTCTCCCCTCTCCCCTCTACCCTCTCCCCTCTCCCCTCTCCCTCTCCCCTCTCCCCTCTCCCCTCTCCCCTCTCCCCTCTCCCCTCTCCCCTCTCCCCTCTCCCCTCTCCCCTCTCCCCTCTCCCCTCTCCCCTCTCCCTCTCCCTCTCCCTCTCCCCCTCTCCCTCTCCCTCTCCCTCTCCTCTCCCTCTCCCTCTCCCCCCTCCCCTCTCCCCTCTCCCCTCTCCCCTCTCCCCTCTCCCCCTCTCCCCTCTCCCCTCTCCCCTCTCCCCTCTCCCCTCTCCCCTCTCCCCTCTCCCCTCTCCCCTCTCCCCTCTCCCCTCTCCCCTCTCCCCTCTCCCCTCTCCCTCTCCCCCTCTCCCCTCTCCCCTCTCCCCTCTCCCCTCTCCCCTCTCCCCTCTCCCCTCTCCCCTCTCCCCTCTCCCCTCTCCCCTCTCCCCTCTCCCCTCTCCCCTCTCCCCTCTCCCCTCTCCCTCTCCCCTCTCCCCTCTCCCCTCTCCCCTCTCCCCTCTCCCCCTCCCCTCTCCCCTCTCCCCTCTCCCCTCTCCCCCTCTCCCCTCTCCCTCTCCCTCTCCCCTCTCCCCCTCTCCCCTCTCCCCTCTCCCCTCTCCCCTCTCCCCTCTCCCCTCTCCCCTCTCCCCTCTTCCCTCTCCCCTCTCCCCTCTCCCTCCCTCCCCCTCCCTCTCCCTCTCTCTCTCCCCTCTCCCCTCTCCCCACTCCTTTCCCCTCTCCCCTCTCCCCACTCCCCTTTCCCCTCTCCCCTCTCCCCTCTCCCTCCCTCCCCCTCCCTCTCCCTCTCCCCTCTCCCCTCTCCCCTCTCCCCTCTCCCCTCTCCCCTCTCCCCTCTCCCCTCCTCCCCTCTCCCCTCTCCCCTCTCCCCTCTCCCCTCTCCCCTCTCCCCTCTCCCCTCTCCCCTCTCCCCTCTCCCTTCTCCCCTCTCCCCTCTCCCCTTTCCCATCTCCCCTCTCCCCTCTCCCCTCTCCTTTCTCGCCTCTCCCCTCAAGTTTCCCTTTATACCTCCTATTTGATAACTTTGGAACTTGTAACCACGATTTTTATTTTTATTCTTGGTGCAAAAGTTTTAGATTTCTTTTCATTGTTTTTAATACAAACTTTTTTTGGTTTTTTTTTGTCGGGTTTTCAGCTGACTATGTAGCTCAAATGTAGAAAACGGCATTGTTGTAAATCTTTTGTTTTTTTTTGCACTTTGAAACCAAACAGAATACGAAACAATCACTGTTATTGAGACCGGAATAATCAAAAAATAATCATTATGATTATTAAGTTTACTAGAAAAAAATGACGAGTCAATCAGTGAGATCAATTTTTTGTACTACAATTAAATTTCATTTTTCTGATTTTTCTGATTTTTTTTTACGCCTCCAAACTAAATAAACTTGGATGTTGTTTCCAAGGTTTATTCAAACATTTTCAACTTTCTTTTATGTGCAAAAAAATCCGGTTAATTCTTCCATTTACCTCTTTTCCCTTCATTTCCCTCTTCCCTTCTCCTTTGTCTTACTTCACGTACTCTCTTTGCGGACTCCCTCCCTGTCATCTCTATTTTGTATGCCTTACTTTCCCCCTCCACTTTTTTCTCCCTTTTCCTTCTCCACTTCCTTGTCCGTCCTTCCTTTCTTGACCAATTTTGTTAAACACCACCAACCATATTAAGCACCCATTTGTGCCCCTTTGTAAAACTTCCATCACCTCCACCCAACTCTCTCATCCACAAGTCCACCTCCACCAGACGTTTACAATATTTCGAGTGAATTTCAAAAAAAATAAGTACAGCACAGTACGGTACGTAAATTTTGGGGAGCGGTAGACTACAATGTGAATCGCTTTTAGTCTTAAGAAAAAAATAGTTTAAAGAAACGAGTATTGTTATTAAAGTTGTATTGGGTTTTCATGACCTCAAACCAACGAATCATTAACTCTAATTGACACACATAACACTAATTCGAGTACATATTCCCATACTGTAGCCGTTGGGCCTGTGTTCACATAGTGGGCGTTTGAACATGTGTAAACAGGTTCATGCAATTTTAACCCGTATTTATTACTAAGAATCAAATATGCGGGCACTTTCCCCCGTCGACACAACTCACTTTCTCGTGTTGACAACGTTTTTTTATACATTCTTCGTACTTAAGTACCTAATTGAGAACATAACACTTTTGGTACAGAGACTGACACATTTTGTACTCGTCACTATTTAAAGTTTGTTCAAATTAGTGTAATTAGCATTGTTTAAAACACTTATTTTAACGTAAGGGAAAAATTAGTATCGTTAATCTTATTTAGGTTTGGGGATTAAAACTTTGGGGCGCCATTGTCGTGTTATTAACACTATTGGCGATTCACGGTGTACACTTCTTCGATGATAGAAACTCACCCGAGGGCCGACCCAAAAATGCTAGTCAAAACAAAGTTGTCGCGCATTTCGTAATCGTTGATAGTATTTCTTCTTCGAGGACCCTTCCTTCACAATCTTCTAATGTATTTCCATCAAGCCCCATATAAAACGACTACGTTAGTTTTGTACGTGGTTTAACACTATGGACCAGGATGTCATTTTTTTAGAGCTTATGTAATTTTCTTAGACCCCACCGCCGATAGTCCAAATCTCCATTTTTGCGTGGGCCGTTTATCCTTTTGGCCAGCATACTATCCTTCTCGAGTCAAAGTGGTTAAAGTTCTCTTTCCTTTGCGACCAACCGTTGTTAGCGTGACCTTTATGAAGGACCTTTACTTGTCCTTGTTCACTACAACGTAGAATGTGCTTTAGTTCCGTTATCTGTCCTTGCTTCTTCCTTTTAGGTGTTGACGACACACATGTCAAGAGTCCTAATTATGCAGGCTTTAAATTTTCTTTCTAAGACCACCTAGCAAAAACTTAACCTTTCTGATCAAACATCGTGGTATAATAATATGACTCTATTAAGAAATCACAATGGTAACCATCTTAGTACATGGAAGTGAAGTAATAAAGACGAAACTGAAAGTCCAATAGGCGATCAATAAGAATGCAGGTGGAAGTAACCAATGGTCACCATCTGGTTTCCCTTCTTCAACAGGGAGATACATCGCAACGGCGAGATCATAAACTGTGGTCTTGGACCAGGTTTTTAGGGCATTTAGGGTTTTTAAGGGTTTTTAGGGGTTTTTTTTAGGGTGTTTAGACATCGGAAAAAAAAACAAATCGAATCGTACTGCAAAACCGGTCGATTTGGCGCTTCCGATCTTCAATAACTCGGTCCATATCGTGATACATAATTTTGGTAAAATATTCAGTCCGATACGCAGTTGTAGGATTGTCGCACTGTGGCTCGATTTCATACGATATCCAAGAAATACACCGTATATCAAAGGTCGCAAACGGTCAACCGAAACCGTGACCGACCGTTAACCGACCTCCTGCGCCAGATTCGGAACGGATTCGGTTGCCAAATTTTGGGGGCCGGGCGGTTGCGGTCAGTTGATTCACCAGAGAAAAAAAAATGGTCGGCTACGGTCTGTTAACCAAAAAACCAAAAAAAAATGAGAATTTTGTATTGTCCATACAATCCAACATTATTGTACTTTGTACTCTTTGGTATCGTGGAAGTACGTGACATCATGATTAGCGTTGCAAATCTTACACGGTAGTAACACTATTCATTTCGCAAATCTTAGGGTGCGCGACAAAGCGTCGCAAATCTGACACGGTAGTAACTTAGAGAACGCGACAAATTGTTATTATTGGCTATTCATACGTTGTACATTAATTAATTTTGTACTTTTTCGGTTACGGGCGGGCACGGTCAGTCGCAAGAAATCGAGTTTCGGTTAACTTTTATTTTCGTAAACGCCGGTCGGTTAACGGTTAACAATTTTGGAGCGTGACATAACCCGGCCGGGCGTCAGTTACTCAGATTTTGAAAAAAAAATAACGGTCGGTTTCGGTTATGTAAAATTTTGACTTTTGGGACCTCTGCCGTGTATCACTATTAGTCTATTAATCTATTAGTTAGTGTTGGGTATCGAGGACCCTTTGCCGATATTCGATATATATCGAATTTCAGGTACCCGATAATCGATATATCGCTTCGATATATCGAAAACCAAATTATCGCGATATATTGGCGATATATCGTATCGCCAATATATCGAGCCATAAAAAAAATGAAATTTCCATTTTTTTTGTTTTTTCACCCCCCGTCAGTGTGGGGGGTAAATATCCGTACGATTTTCCGTACGATGACTGTACGGACACCCATTTTTTTGCGATATATATCGCGATAATTTATGTTGGTCCCGGTACGATATTTCGAGGAATCTGCTCGATCGATATTCGATATGTCGAATATCGCAATTATCGCGATATGAATTTACCCGATACCCAACACTACTATTAGTGTTAATTTTTTCTTTCGACACAAAATATTTTTTGCGTGCACGTATGTCGGATTGTTTATCTGACGGCTGCGATTGTAAGATGAAGTTCTCACCTTTCGAATGGCGGTGTCCAATCGAAAATCGAACAAGTGTGCACGGTGAAAAAGATGTTTTAAGTGGCGAAAAAAATATCAGCACTAATAGCGAATAATACAGTTGTTTTTTTCGCACGAAATATTTGAAACTGAAGTACGCACTTTTCGAACAATGATGCTGCATTTCCTTTCTGGCAAACCCTAACGCCATTGTTGACGAAGCAAAGCTTTACCTTTCAGTAAAAAAACACAAACCCTAAAAGCCTCTTTTAGGTTTTCAAACATTCTCTTGTGAGTTTTTATACCATTTTTCCAATTCTAGCCTCCATATTCACAATGACTCTCTCCCCCATGTCTAAAGTGTTGCCAGCCATAGGAGGTTCTTTTTTGGTCTCCTACATATTCTGGGATTTGTCCCGAAACAGGAAGGTGTTTGGAGGTAAGCGTGCTGAATTATTTTACAAGTATTCTCTTTTTTGAAATCTTTTTTATAATTCTTCTTTAATTGCATTAGAGTTGTTTTCCCTATGTCTTTTTAACCATTTTCGAGAAAACTGCTTACCGTTTGCCATTCTTGCCTAATTAATTTTATTTCTCATCCAATGATATAAATATGCGTCAGTTTTTGTTTCGGAAATGTTGAATATCGGTTATCATGGCTTAAACAGCACTTCATAATATAAAAGATCCTCTAAAAAAAAAAATGCCTGTAAAGTTTGTTTGGTGACCCTGACCTTTTCTCTCCACCTCTTTATTAGTGGAAAATCTGGAGCATTTTGTATTTCACTATCTTGAACTCTTTAACTGTCTACAGTGCGATTATGTGCTGATAATAAAATATTAACTGTATTTAGTTTATGTGCTGGTAATAAACATGTCAACTGTGTTTAGTGCGATTTTGTGCTGGTAATGAGTATGCTAACTTTATATAGTACGATTATGTGTTCTCATATACATTTTAACTGTATACAGAGTGATTGTTAACTTTATATAGTGTAATGATTTGCTGATAATGTACATTTGTGCGATTTTGTACTCATGATGAACATGATAACTGTCTTTAGTACGGTAATGTGCCGATAATGAACATTAGTCTGATTGTGTGCTGATAATGCACATTAATGTGATTATGTGCTGCTAATGAACATGTTAACTGTATTTTAGTATGACAAATGTGCTGATAATGAGCATGTTAACTGTAATTAGTGTGACATTTGGATGGTTCACAGGGGGGGTGCCAAGGACTTTAACAGCAGAATGGGCAGAGGCGACCGATAAGCAGATGGCAGCCTGGCCACGAGAAGCCGGTCCTCCAGTGGTCATGAACCCTATTACCCGGAAAAACTACCGGACAACTGAGTAACTGGTTTATTGCAAGACAGATCTATTCTTGGAAAAAAACAGTGGTATTCTCGAAAAATTGTTGAAGAATTCTCGGAGAATCTCGGAACGAGGGAGACAAATGGTGAACAGATATACGGCAGGATAGAGCAGACAGGGAGGAGTTTGGATAGTCTAAACAAAACAAGAGTTTTACGATAAGGCGTACTATCGAGGATTTGTTCCATGGTTTTTATTGTGGTAACATATCTGTTGTTTAGATGATATGTGGCCTTGATGTCTTTCTTTTGTTTCTCCCTTTAGCATCATCTCATTTTACGCCCTCCCTTTGTTCCATTGTTTGCTTGAGGAATTCGTGGTGCTGAGATTTTTTCAGTAATGAGATTTTTTCAGTGATGAGATTTTTTCGCCCTTTTCTGACAAAGTATTGTCAAGTTCAATCCTATTGGTCGATTTAAGCAAGTTTTTTTTGTAAATTCCGGCAATATGCCTGATTCTCTGTTAATTGATTCGTCCTATATATCCTTCATTCGCAATTTTTCTTTGCCAATTTCACAACGACAGTAATTTCTTGTCTCTCCTCACTACCCTTCCCCCTTCCCCCCTTCCCTCTGTCTTTAGATGTCATCGTCCCTCGCCTTTTTCCCTCTCTATCCCCCTTCCATTTCCACTCTCACTCCTTCCCTTTTTATCCCTCTCCTGTCCCTACTCTCGATTCCATTCCAAAGTCCCTCTCCCTCTCCCTCCTCCCTCTCCCTCTCCCTCTCCCTCTCCCTCTCCCTCTCCCTCTCCCTCTCCCTCTCCCTCTCCCCTCTCCCTCTCCCTCTCCCTCCCCCTCTCCCTCCCCCTCTCCCTCCCCCTCTCCCTCTCCCTCCCCCTCTCCCCTCTCCCTCTCCCTCTCCCTCTCCCTCTCCCTCTCCCCTCTCCCTCTCCCTCTCCCTCTCCCTCTCCTCCTCTCCCTCTCCCTCTCCCTCTCCCTCTCCCTCTCCCTCTCCCTCTCCCTCTCCCTCTCCCTCTCCCTCTCCCTCTCCCTCTCCCTCTCCCTCTCTCCCTCTCCCTCTCCCTCTCCCTCTCCCTCTCCTCTCCCTCTCCCTCTCCCTCTCCCTCTTCCCTCTCCCTCTCCCTCTCCCTCTCCCCTCTCCCTCTCCCTCTCCCTCTCCCTCTCCCTCTCCCTCTCCCTCTCCCTCTCCCTCTCCCTCTCCCTCTCCCTCTCCCTCTCCCTCTCCTCCCTCTCCCTCTCCCTCTCCCTCTCCCTCTCCCTCTCCCTCTCCCCTCTCCCTCTCCCTCTCCCTCTCCCTCTCCCTCTCCCCTCTCCCTCTCCCTCTCCCTCTCCCTCTCCCTCTCCCTCTCCCTCTCCCTCTCCCTCTCCCCTCTCCCTCTCCCTCCCTCCCTCCCTCCCTCTCCCTCTCCCTCCCTCCCTCTCCCTCTCCCTCCCTCCCTCTCCCTCTCCCTCCCTCCCTCTCCCTCTCCCTAACGACGATGTATAAGAGGAACGACGAGGTATGTAAGTTGTTGCTAGAAACCTGGTCCTCGTACTTGTCATGGAAGGGCATTCCAATCACTTCGAAAATACCTTTCACGTATCGCCATATTTTCATGAGCCCTATTAGCGCCGCTGCAAAACAAAACTCCGTGTAGAAATCACGAGGAGAAGATTTCACGGAACAACGTCCAAAATTATCGGACAAAATGTGGGATAAAGTGAGAGGAATATAGTCTTGCAACAAAGTCCACATGGGGACGGGGATGTGGGCAAGGATAAAGGAGGAGAAGGGATAAACAAGGACAAGGGGATCCGAAATCATAACCTCCCAAGATATGAACATCGCTTACAAAAGCTTAGTCATCGTCGATAGGGCGTTTTGAAGAAGGAAGAAGGATACTCGAAGAGGGAGTACCAGGGTCAAAGTAAAGGTTTAAACTACAACAACTCTTTGCGAAAAAAACATAACCTGCCATTTTAGGGTTTTTTAGGGTTTTTTAGGGACTTCAAAATGATTTTGACACTTAATTCATTGTAAATGTGTCATTGGGGTAAATTTGATTTGAGTGTTTGAGAGATGGAAGGAGGTGGAGGAAAAGATAAAAAGGGGCAAACAAAAATAACTAATCAATAGTAAAAAGGGGCAAACAAAAACAAATAATCAATAGTAAAAAGGGGCAAACAAAAATAAATTATCAATAATAAAAAGTTGGATGTGGCGCCTTACATGGGAAGCAAGGGGAAGCGTTTAGGAAAATGGAAGTGGGAAGAAAGGGAAGGCGTATAAAATAGAGGGAGAAGGGGAGGGTGTGGAGGAAGAGAGAGAGTTGGGGAAGGGGACAAAAGGAAGGGGAAAAATGGGAGGGGAAAAAGGGGAGGGGAAAAAGGGGAGGGGGGAAAGGGTTATGTCAAAAGGGGGAGGGGGGAAAAAGGGGAGGGAAAAGGCAAATGACGGAAAAGAGGGAAATGGGAAAACGAGACGATGTTTAATTGTTTTGATTAATTGTGATATTCAATTGTTTTTCACTTCCTATGTTTGTGATTCGTTTGTCTCGCAAATGCCTTATATATTGCAAGCGAGGGCTAATCCAAAAGCATGGAAGGTCCAAGGGTGTTTTTGTGTTTTTTTTTTTCGTTTTGTTTTGTTTTGGATTCAAGTGTAGGAAAACCGGAGGCAAAAAAAAAATGTGGTGGGGAAAAGAGATCGATGCACCTTAGAGAGGTGTTGGAGGGAGAGGAAGAAATGCTCCTCGGGGTGAGAGGGGACGGATGCCACTATGGGGGGGGGGGGGGGGGGGAGGGAGTGAGGGTGGGAGGAGGAAGCCGTTTTCTGGGGTGGGGGACGGAAGTATTGTATGTTGTCACCCCGTATAGGTTTTGTATTAACTTTAAATCCGAGCGCATGATCATCCAGTGGAAGAAAAAACGTAAAGCTCGCCTCGAAAATCAAATAGAAGATAAATATTTTATACTGTATTTTAGAAAAAAAAAACAAGAAAAAAAAACAAAAAAAAACAAAAGCAAAACCGCTGATCTATACAGTTATAATAAGAAATTCGATTTTATTAAAAAGCGCGATGGCAAACCATATATACAATGTTATATACCCTCTAAATCGCTGTTTAACTATTCAGAAGCGGTTTTAGGCTTTGTGTCGTTTACTCTAATAAATAAATAATAAGTAAAACTAAATAAATAATAAGTAAAGACCCATAATAGGTAGTACAAAAACTTCGCAAAAACTGCAACACCAGTACGACCAACCGATGCAGGAAAGAAAAAACCGCCAAGATTTACAGACATCCAATATATATAGTAAATTACAGTATAACACAGTAAATTACTGTCAAATACTATATTTTGATTTACTTACGTTTCTAAAAGTTTGTTTTGCTAAACATTTTCTTGTCAATTTCGAGAATCAACAGTATAAAATGAAAGAGAGTTAATAACACAATCAATAGTAATCACACTAGTTATACATCATTACTTAATATACACTTATTGCTGTTGTTTTCATTCTCACATTAAATGGTCAATTTATAATTGTTATTGATAGTATATGTACTCGATCACGTGTTTTTTTATTAAAAGTCATTTTTATTTATAAAAGACGTCTTTTTTTATAGAAGTTGTTTTTGAGGTACATGAAGGACTTTCAGTACTACTCTATCTGCGTCTTGTTCCACTTTCTAACCTCACAGGAACATATCAACTATGACTCTAAAGGATATCAACAAAGCATCGAACTCTTTACACTTGAATCCTCCCATTTTCGTGCATGTACACTTTCTTGAAACCTCACATATATGTATTTCTACATACATATCTCATTAAAACAAAAAACGAAAGAAACAAACAGAAATTCACAAAGTTCTTAAGTACTCAATCCGCTTGTCCGAAACAATGTCCGGCAATTGTCATCAAAATGTTGAGTAGTATCACTTCTAATTCGTCGTCCTTGGTTTTTGTTGCCCTTAACTGTCCACATTTCCTAAGTAAACTCCTATAGGAAGCTCCAGTATTTGCATCCAATGGCATATCGATCGCCACACTAAGTGCAAATAACCAAAGAGCATGTTGTTTGGTTATCAACGAAAGCTCTTGAAACCACTCCACATGCAATCGTAGAAGAGAAGCACGTGACACTTCGTCTAAACTTTTCATCACCCACAAATAAGGCTCCAAAAGTTCCCCATTGAGAGCCTCTCGAATTGTCAATTCTTCCTTCTCTTCCCCTCCTTCCTTTTCTTCTCCTCCTTTCTCTTCTCTCTTCTCTTTTTCCTCCACTTCTCCCTTCTCGGGTTTCTCCTCCTGTCCCTTCTTTACTTCCTTGAGAATCTCTTCAACTAACTCTTCTTTCACCACAAACTCTAGCTCCTCCCTTTCGAGGTTGTCCATATTTCCACTCCCAAAAACGTCAATTACTATGGTGTCTTTTTTACCCAATTCGTTTTCTTCTCCCATTTCTTCTTTTTCTCCAACCTTTCCCTCTTCTCCTGTCTCTCGTAAGTCTTCGATTTCTACTTCTTCCTGTAGAACCGATTCACTATCAATAGACGTTTCCTTTTCGGAACTTTCTTTTTCTTGTAAATCGAAACCAAAACAAAGATAATGCCAAGCCGAAGCATCTTTAACAGAGGGAAGTCGTTTTTTCGAAGAAAGTGTGGATGACATTTCTTGTGAGATGAATTTCTGTTTAAAAAAAAGTAAAGCAAAGTACAAACAAGTGGTAAGTATATTTGATCTGTGGATAAAGTTTATCGTGAGATGAATTTCTGCTCAAAAAAAGTAAAGCAAACTAAAAACAAGTAGTAAGTGCATATAGATTTTAGCAAAACTTAGTGAATGTCAGTTAATTGATGTTAAAAAAAGAGAAAGGTTTACAACAAAAAGACAAAAGTAAATATGTTTGGGCATCGGTTAAGAGTCAAGACAACCTTATTAAATTACTCACTGCAAAAGGTATAGAAAATATAAGTTTCTTGGAAAACTAATGACCACAATGTTTTCTTTTTCAACCCTCAGATCAAGGACCGATAAAAGAAAAAACCAGAAAATTTACGGACAAATTTAAAACCGAAACTTACTTTTCGCATACGAAAGAAACTTTCGACAAAAAAATTCTCCCATTCCGGAGAAGGCAAGAGCTCCAATGCACAAGATGGAATTGATGGGATTTTTGGGACATAAGGAGTTTGTTTCGATTCAAAGTTTCGAGGATTTATCGGAGCAACGACAACTTTGGGACAGCGGTCACGTTCATATCTGATCATGAAAAAAAGGA